>JAJEJH010002150.1:0-11139 GCA_026122585.1 Anacardium occidentale
CCACATGCCCGTGCAGTGCAATACACGCCCGTGTGCCCCTTGTTGCACGCCCGTGTGTTGTCCCGCACGCCCGTGTGCCTTGCCCAGTTTTCGTGAAAATAATTCCAGAACGTTGCACGCCCAAGGACACGACGAGCACACGGTCCCGTGTGCCTTGACACACGCCTGTGCGTCCCAGAACACACGCCCGTGCACTTCAGAAATCAACAGTGATTAATTCTAAAGGAGTATTAAGCCACTCTAAGCCATCTCTAAGCACACATAACTCAGAATTAACATCAGAAAATCAGCATTTCATGCATGATTATCAGCATTAGCACGGCATGCCATATCAGATGTTTTCAGACTGGATCCAAGGATCCAACAGCAGGATTTTTTAGATATACATATATAATTTTCATATATCAGATAGGGGTGAATACGAGGGGGAGCCTGTGAGTTCGCACACCCGCTAGAGAGGGAAACCAGTGTCCGCTAGAGAGGACGTGGTCACTGACCAAGCTCAATAGAGAGTGCTGGTTATGCATTCAGTAGATTCAGTAGGACTTGAACTCACACGGCAAGGGTGCCGAATCCCTGTATTCATCAGTCTGGCCAGCACAGCAGATTTTCAGATACAGTACTTTCTGATTCAGTTTTCAGTATATACTATACGTATATTTTCAAGATCTTCGGATCACAGCTTTATTATCAGAAAGAGTTTTCAGAAAAGATAATTTTTCAGAAAAACAAGCCTAAGGGCGAGTTTTATAGTTTTTAGCATACACATGACATCAGCATGTACATTTCATGTCATGTACAGTAACAGAACAGTATCAGAACAGAAACATAACAGAATTCAGTAAGAAAACTATCTAGTAGAATCTTCTACGTGACGAGTCACGTAGTCGGTGAATTGTTTGACCTGCGAGTGTAGTGTTTGGAAACGCTTGCTGAGTGACTTTGTCACTCACTCCCTTCCCTGTTTCTTTTTTACAGGTCAGTGTTCGAGGCTGAGCTGGAGTGAGACCGCTGCGAGATTTTGGGGATATGGCTCGGCAGCAGCAGATAGCATGTTGGCTCGCATGCTTTAGTTTCTCATGTTTATATGTGTGTATTACATTATCGTATACACTGTATGACAGATTATTAGTATTATACATGAGTAGCCTGAGTTTTCACGCTTACATTTAATTTACTTTCACAGTAAATTACAATTACAGTTTCTTTTTATAAAGAAAAATTTATTCAGCAACAGGTTTTACTGTAGAGGTCCCCGTCTCGGGTATATTTTATTATTATGAATAGTATTTTTCCGCAGCGCACAGTAGCCTGGGGCGGGGGTCGTTACACTCATTCCCTCTTAAGTGGCTTAAAGAATAGTCTATACCTCTCTAGCCTACTCATAAGCTGAGACTTGATTGAATTCCATGGAATTTAAAGCACAAAACAGAATGTTAATTGTTTTAGCATTTAAGCTTAACAGTTTCTCATCATCACCATTGTAATCAAATTCATCTTTAGGTTCTTGAGTTCTAAGATCCTTAGGAATGAAGTCTCTATATTCTGTATCTTTCTATAATTTGTAATAGATAGACCTAATGTGTAACCTCATTCTAATCTTTCATTGATTATAACTTACACCATAAACTAAGGGAGGCATAATGGTACATTGTTCTTCACTGAAAATGGGTGCAAAAGTGCTAACCATTAAAACAATCATTTTACTCCAAAAATTGTTAGAGTTTAAAAAACTAAAGCTCAAACTCTAATACCAATTGTAAAATCCTTTGGCTATGGAGAGGAGGTGAATAAGATTTTAAAATTTTAGTATTGAAGGACAATTGTAAGTGTACAAAAACATTGAAATTCAATTTAACATGCAATAACAATCAAATAATCAATTAAGTAAAGAAAAAAAAGTTACAAATTGCTTAACCAATTTATAGTGGTTTGGAAATTTGATTACAAGCCTCTTACATTTACTTCTTCAACCAAACTAAAGTGAAGTTTTACTATCTTCAAAAAAAATATAATAATTATCCAAGATTGTACCCTTTTACAGTAGTTGATTCGAGATTTCACCCATTACAATGAAATTCAAAGTTTATAAGTGTATGATGTCTTTACAAGGTTGATACATAAGATTAGTACAAGAAATTTCTCTTAATGAATAACAAGAATGAGCTTAGAGGGACATATGAGAGAGAAAGATAAAAACAAGAGATAAATACTTTGATATAATATGTTCACTCACTATCTTCAAGTAAACTCCTTTTTATATGTTTTTACTTACTTGAAATTAAAAAGAGACGTTTGGAATAAAATAGATTTGTTAGTGGTTGAGAAAAATAACTTCATAATAAATTTACCTAAAGCACGATTTTATGTCTCGTGTGCATGATTGTGCTTCCTTCGTTTATTACCTTGAATAGACTCCAAATATTAAAATTTAACAACCCTACCAAGCCACACATGGTCATAACACGATCATGTATGACCTTAATCTTTATATACACAAGCATGCGCAATCATTACATAGGCATGCAATACCAAATCCACAAATGCTCCAGATCACAAACCTTAGCATAAGAACCCTATAAGGTGTCGTGTTTTAACACACATGATTGCCAAAACAACTAAGCACGATTATGTATCTAAGACACAGGGATATGTGTCTAGGAATTCCTGCAAAACAAATAACTTGCATATTTTTTATCATGAAACAAATGCATGCCAAAGGTAAATTAGTTATTTAAACATTTAAACATATTTTAGTTATCATTAAAACACCAAGGGTTTAACATCTGTTGTGCAAAACAAATGCACGATTACTTACATTGTTGTGCTCAACTCGTTGGGGCATTGTAGCATGCCTTGTGGCGCCTTGAGTCTGGAATTCTCTTGTGCTTCTTTGCGTTGTGGCATCTGAAAGACTGTTGCAGCGCCACTTGAAACCTTTCTTTAACCTCTTCTTCACAAATGCTTTTCCTCATGGATTCTACTTGATTTGACTCCTTGTCCAACATCTCGTAAGTGTCAATTGTCTTATTTTTCATCAAATCAATCTAAAAATTATAAAAAAAAAAATCTACAAAACTCCAAATATAAACTCGTGATCTTGAATATACTCAAATCAAAGGTAAAACTATAAAATTCACTCTAAATTGTCTTAAAATATCCATGGATTCATATATATAAATCACTTATCGCACCCAAACACGACAATGAGTAAATAAGAAATAGTCGAACTTGAAAATTTGTGGTTTACTTCGTGTAAAGTAGAGGACCAAAAAAACTCATAAAAAGGTGTAGTAGCTTTTCAACTTTGCTTGCTGAAAATCTTCATTTCATTTTATGCCTACCGACATAACTATTATTTATTTATTTATTTATTTTTCATCTTAAATACAGACAACCTCACAATCTTTTTTTATTTTCTGAAAGCCAATTGATTTCTAACAAGTGGCTTATCCCAGTAGACATATTTTAAATAAAGTTTACAAACTAACCATACACTTAAGTTAAACTAAGCACTGTATTCACTTAACATCGATTAACTTCAATACAATTACTCACCCCAGTATAGTATACTAGCTAATATGGTACGTAATATTAACTATACTGCATGAAGATAATATTCTACATAAGTACGGTGGTATAGTTGGTAATATACAACTAAAATCCCTTCTCAAACTCAATATGGGAAGATGGAAACCAAATCTTGAACTCGTTTAGAAAGTTAAGCTTTAGTAAAGGCATCTTCTGGTTGAGCAATTGATGAGATCTACGCAAGGTGAATGATTCCATGAGTAACATGTTGGTGGATAACGTAACATTTTGCCTCTATGGGTTACGCTCATGAAACAAGTTATTACGAACTATTTGAACGACACTTTGATTCTAAAAACGAAGCAGAATAACAACTGTCTACCTGAATACTACTAGATTTAACAACAATAATTTACTTCTTAGTTCGGTGTAAAATAAAAGAGTTGGCTAAATAAAAGCAAATCCCTGTAATGGAATGTCATTTAGTAAGATTTATTACCCAGTTAGCATTGGAGTGGCCAATTAAGTTAAGGAGACTAAGTTGAGAAATATATGCTTATTTACGTGAAAGATTGATCTGAGCAAACCCATCCTGTGAGAAGTCTATTGATAAAAAAATTCATTATCATTAAAAGATTCTACATGACATTCATTAACATTAAGAATCAATAAGTTTTTGTTGACATAACCTATTAGATGATTAAGTTAGTTGTTAGATCGAAAGAGCAAAAATGGATTTTTGTGTCTCTTAAAGCACAGTCTTACATTTAGTTTGTCCTTTTGAGGGATTTATGTAGCCTCCACATTTCTTTACGTACGAGGGATTTTATAGGCTACATGGCTTTGTTTTTACGTAAATCATGGTGCCTTGGACGGGGACAAGTGGTAACGGCTCATGTTCATGACTGGAAGATGAGTAATGGGAGAGAAGTTAATCTCCTATTATTTAGGCAACAGTAATATACTTTGGTTGGAATACAAATTGTTATGCATTGTTCCAGATTTTATATTTTCATGGTCAAATATAAGGGTGGATTTGAGCCGAGCCAAGTTAGAGTTTGGCACAATTTGAGTTTGGTTCGAATTGGTCAAACTCGATTTCTTTAAAATTGAGTTCAGCTCATATAATATGAGTCTAGTTCTAATTTTAGTTAATTCAATTTATTAGATATCTCAAATATCCAAATGATATCATTTTAATAGATATTGATTTAAACAATATTATTTTCTTATCAAAGTAATATTACTTTAGTCAATTTAAATGATTTTTGTTGACTTATGAGTATAATTTGTTACAAACTCAACTCGAGTTCATAAATTTCAAGTTCAAACTTGCGAATTCTAGACTTGAACTCATGAAATGCGATCTCATTTTGGATTTGTTTGACTTGACATCGAACTCATTTTAAGTTGTTCAAATTAAAATCAAATTCAATTTTAAACTAATTTAATTCAAATCCATTTCTAATCACATGTATAATTGATTGTTTTCTTAATATTGACGGGGTCTTAAGGTGGTTTTCAACCGCCTTTTCTTGGGATAGACTTATCAAGTTTGGGCCATATGCGACCCAAATCCCTACGTTGACCCATTTTCGTTTTGTCATTAATTGTAAACCATATTGGACTTATCTTGGGTCCATTTATATTCCTTCATTGGTTGGGCAATGTCATTTTACCCCAATAATAATTCTAATTGTATGGAGAAGACGACACTTAAAAATAGATAGAGAAAGGTTGATAAAAATGAAATGGCCAAAAAAACTTATTCTTTTATAAGGTTTATAGTCACATTTTTTAAATTTGAAAAAATTTAATATTTATTTATTTATTAAATTTTTTATAAAATTATTAAAAAAATTTTCAATTAGATAATATTTCATTTCTAAAATTTTATTATTAATTAAAATTAAAAATAATAAAAAAATTTATTAGCTTAAATATACATAAAAGGTGTAAATAATAAATAATTATATATTTAGGTTAATTATAATTTTTTTAAAATTTTAGGAGTCCTTTGAAATTTGAAAATTTTAGGGTGTTTTTAAAATTTCTAAAAATTTAATATGTTTAAAATTATTTTAAAATAATAATTGCATCTCAAAAACACAATAAATTAAGGGTGTAAATATTTTATTACAAACTATCAAGAATATAAAATATTTAAAAAAATATGGATAAATATAATAAATTTTAAAACAAGAATGAAAATAATTTCTTGAGTTTTGGGTTTTCTTGATAGTAAGCTTATACGACTTTCTCTTTTTGTTTTTGTGTTCAAAATACTTTCTTTTCTTATATTTCCTATAATGTGTTGAAGGAATAGTGATTTTCTCATATTCATATTGACTACAAAATTCACTAAATTCAGTTTTTTTTGTTTTGTTTCATTTTTTAACTTTGTCTTTAATTTTAAATTTATACATATTACCAAGGCTTTATTGTTTATGTTATTTATTGTTTCTCTGTAAGTTAAGTGTTCATAAGGTATATTTCCACCATACATCGTATTTAATGAATTCTTTACTACCTGACTAAATAATTTTAGTAATTTATTTATAAATTTTTCTTTCCAAAATCTATTTTTATAGTTTGCCTTTATATATACGTTTGATAAAAAATACATCTTTATACCATCTAAAATCTGTAGCATCCCAGGATTAGAAATACCCTTTAGGGTAGAGTTTGGGGGTTAGATGTAGTGACCCCTACTCCAGGCCTACTGTGCGCAGCTGTTAAAATATATATATAAATATATATAATAATACTAATAAAAATGCCTGTGACGGAGATCCCCACAAGGAAGAAGAACACTTAACTACTGCTCAACATACTTGAAAATCTATATACAGAAGCGTAAAATACAAATACTATAATAAAATAAGTCATAATAGTTTTTCTGAAAATCTCAGGCTACTCATGTATAAAATATGACATACAACAGTGCATACTACAATATAATACACACATAAATACATGAGATAAGAGTTATCAAAGCATGCGAGCCAAAATACAAAACTAACTGCCGAGCCATGTCCCCAAAACCTCACAGTTGCATCGTTAAATCTCAGTCCCCAACTCACTGACCTACAAAAGAAAAAGGAAAGGAAAGGGGTGAGTGACAAAATCACTCAGTAAACATTTCTTATCTCTCACATAGACAAGTCATCGAGCAAAAGCTGATACTAGATCAAACCTCGAGCTCTCAACTTACTGTTTTCTTATCATCTTGTTATACTTGCTTTACAGTAGCTTATTACATTCTTTTCTTAACTCTTATTTCTGTACTTTCTTTATTCATTGAGTTCTCAGAGTTTTCATCTGCTTTATGCTTTGTACTTTACTTTCATCTCATATGTTTCTCATGAATGTTATACATGACATGATATGCGTGCTCTGATGTCATGTAAATTCTCATTAATCATAAATCTTGCCCCTCGGGCTGATTTTTCAGAAAACTTACTCTTTTTTGAAAACTTTTTATGATAAAAACTCTGATCCGAAGATCCTCATACATATACATATAGTATAACTGAAAACAGTATCAAAAGTACTGTATCTGAAAATATCTCTGCTATGCTGGCCAGACTGATGAACACAAGGATTCGATATCTTGGCCTTGTGAGTTCAAACCTATAAAAAAACTACTTGTGCATGACCATGTCCTCTCTAGCGGACCATGGTTTCCCTCTCTAGCGGGTGTGCGAACTCACAGGTGCCCCCTCGTATCCACTCCTAACTGATGTCTAGAACATCGTATATATATATACTTTTAAAACATATCTTGGATCCTTAGATCCTTCTTTCTGAAAACATCTCATGTATGGCATGTCATGCTCAATGCTTGCTAATTATGCATGATATGTTGTTATCTCATATTATTCTTATGTTTCTTATGCTTAAATTTCGCTTAGAGTTGCCTAGGATAACTTATCTTTACTTAAATATGCTTTAGAATCTTCTTTTCTGTCTTTCTTAAGCCACACGGGCGTGTGTGTTTATGTACACGGGCGTGTGTCAAGGCACACGGGATTATGTGCTTCTCATGCTCTTGGACATGCTAGCTTCTAGAATATTTCTCAAACATTCATGAAATTGATTGACCACACGGGCATGTGGTGTAAATACACGGGCGTGTATCGCACTGCACGAGCATGTAGCTGCCTCAACACTTTCTCGTGTCTTGCCTACACGGGCATGTAGATTTGGGATTAGACACACGAGCGTGTGCACTCGGGTACACGAGCGTGTGTGTGGATTTTCATACACACACAGGCAATATACAAGGTTGTGTCTTATACAGATTTGAGGCCATACAGACGTGTCCCCTCGGGTACATGGGTGTGCGCTCAACTCAGAATCTATGGATACGTCTATAAACCTAAAAAATCCCACTCAAACACACCCAAATCTCATCCATTTCTCAATCAAACATAAACACAACATATTCTCATGCCCATAAACATACTCAACTCATACATTTATGATTTAGCATGCTCAAACTCATACATTTCTCATAAACTCATACCCAAGCAACATACACAACATACATTGCATATTAATCTCATAAATCATCATTCATTTCATCATATCATCATCAAATCATGCTGGAAAATATCCACAACATGCAACAACTATCCAGGAAGCTTAAAAATCAGAAAAGCTTACTGGAAACCTAGTGAAGAGGTAAAAAACTACTTACCTCTAGCCATGGCATCCGGATCTCTCTCTCTAGCTACTCTTAGATCTCTAACCAGAACAATGGCTGCTGGTTAGACAGATTATTGCCTAGGGTTCGCTGAAAAACTTGAAAAGAAGAAGCTGAAGGAAAAACTGTGGGAAAAATATGGAAAAGAAACTTATATGCGTATCTCTCACCTGGCACACAGGCGTGCGTCTCGGACACACGAGCGTGTGCCCCTCAAAATCTGAAATCTCTCTCTCTCCTCATGCCATACATAGAATATTCTTCCCATAATATCTATGTATAAGCCACGAAAAGCTTCTAAAAGACTCTTCTACCCTTAAATCCTCTCGGAACCATTTTCTAACTAGAAATCTCTCTTTTACCCTTAATCTCAAAGCCTAAAATGACAGTTCTAACCTTGGGCTATTATATTAGATGAGAGATTTAGCTGTAGATTGAGAGTTAGAAGAGTTTAGGGGTAAGATAGTAAGTTTCCAGAACTTGTGTGGCTTGTGCATGTTTCCTTTTGGAAGGTTTCTATCATGCATAGTACGAGAAATAAAGTTTATTCATTTTCCCTTATGCACTCCCGTGCACTGTGCCTTGCACGCCCGTGCAAGTGAGTTAAAGGAAAGAGATGAGAGTTATTAGCCTTTTCTCACCCGTCTCACCCATTTTCAGCCAAAGTTTCTCTTTTGTTTTCAGTAACTTCCAGCCCTAGAACAGATTTTCAGCAGCCAACAGCTCCTAATCCAGCTAAAGAAGGAAGAGATTAGATAGAAAGAGTTTCCCAATAGCCATGGCAGGAGGTAAGTGCTTCCTTACTTCTTCCTTGCATTTCCCAACTTGTGATTGATGATTGAAAATGTTTGATTGAGTTTTCAATATGCTTATGAGTTATATGATGAGTTTATGCATTAATATGTTAATGAGATGATGCTTGAGTTGATGATTTCCACCCATGAACCATGCTTGCTTATGCTTGTGTGCAATTATGTGAAAGAATGGGTTATTTTTATGGTGGATTGAGTTGTGATTGGTGATGGATGAAATTGAAGTAAATTGTATGCTTATTGAAGTGCTAGAAATGCATGCTTTCAGTTAATTTCAGATTTGTTGAGGATCTGTGTGGATTCTTACAAGTTTCAGGTGGTTGCTATCGATGCAGAGCAAGACACACACCCGTGTGCCCGCAGGTGTACGCCCGTATGCCTTTGTTTATGTAAGGACACGCCTGTGTGCACAAAGTGTGCACGGTCAGATTACAGAGGACACGCCCGTGTGTCCTGAGGGACACAGCGATGTGTATGATTAATTGATAAAATGCATAGATTTTTCCAGAAGCGAGCACAACCGATTGCACGACCAATGCATGACCCCGTGTGTTTACGTACACGCCTGTGTGCCCTTGCCATGCATGCTTGTATGTGTTCCTTGCACGCTCGTGCATGTTTCTTACACATCTATGTGTTTTGCCTATGCACCTGTGTACTAGTAATTTTCCAGAAAATGAGTTTAAAATGAGATATAAAGCATGGGAAACCCTTTCAAAGGCCAGCAAGCAGTAAATAAAGATAAAATGAGATAAATAATGCTACATAAGCATTACATAGCATGACATGCCAAGGTATCAGCATGAGAAAGGATCAAAAGATCCAAATTCATTAGTCATTCAATATTCAAAACCTGGTATCCGAGTTAGAGTTTTAGGTGAACTCGATGGGACATCTGTGAGATTTTAACCTTATAACTACGGTCAGATCATTCAACTTAGCATGTTTAGCTTAGCATATTCAGCTTTCTAGTTTTTCGTTAGACTATTCAGCCCACATGGCTAAGATGTCGAATCTCTGTGTTCATTAGCCTGATCAGCACAGCAGATATCTTCAGATACATATAGATTCAGATACATGCATATTCAGTATTTATTCAGCATGACATGATATACATTTCATGACATGAACTAATAATGCAACTAGATAACGGAATAAGCAGTATATCCAAATTCAGCAAGCGAATAGATAAATGTTAAGGCCAAGGCCAGATATGTTTATTGTGTGATTGCTTGCTTGGGTTGAGGGAAGTAAGGATCGTTTATAGGGTGATCTTTATCACTCATTTTTTTCTTTTTTCCTTCCTTTTCAGGTATATGTGTTGCTAGCGAAGAGCGGATGGACCGTGGTTGACGAAAGAGGGCTCCATGTCAGTATTTAGTTATGGCCTGTTGGGGTTTATTTGTAAATTTTTGTATATACTCATTGTATATATGTACAAAAAATAGTTTGTATATGAGAAATGTGTTTTGGGGCCACCATCATACATTGTATTTTAAATTTCAGCTTCCGCTTATGTATATTGTACAGTAGCAGCAGGTTTCTTTTCGTAGGATTCCTATCACGTATACCAAATTTTCAGTTTATTAATAAAAGATAAAAGAATTATTTAATAGCAATGATATGTGTGGCGACGGGTCCTACATAAACTGCCCTTGTTGGACATTCTAAATTCATGAGGATTTCATTTGACCTATTTTGAAATACAATTAGGTCTCCCAAGAAATATTTTGTTATTGTATATAGTAATGTTGGTACAATATCTTCTTGATCAGCTTATACTGTTACTCCTCCTTCTTGTTTAATATCTTTTTTTTTTTTTTTGCATTTTGTATATGTATTCTTTGGTTTTCTTTAAGTTCATTATCCCACCATGATTTAAGATTACTAGTAAATCCTGATATTAACATCCTAGCTATTTGATGATCAGAGCTTTTATATTAGTTAAAGACTTAGACCAAGAAATAATTTTAGGAACTTCCTTTATCACACAATTATACCCTTTTATAGTCAGCCATGAAGGGATTACAACAACGATATTAGGACAAAAATTAATATGAAATTAAATATGAAAGAATTAATAAACAA
>JAJEJH010002151.1:0-11134 GCA_026122585.1 Anacardium occidentale
GTCCCTACGAGATTCTTGAGAGAGTAGGGACAGTCGCCTACAGATTAGCTCTGCCAGCCAGTATGGACAGAATCCATAACGTCTTCCACGTATCTCAGTTAAGGAAGTATGTGGGAGATTCGTCTCATGTACTTCAGCTTTCAGAGGTGGAATTGGCAGAAGATTTGAGCTACCAAGAGTTACCTGTTTAGATTCTCGACTACAGAGTCAAGGTCCTCAGAAACAAAGAGATTCCACTGGTCAAAGTGTTATGGCGCAGTCAGAGGGTGGAAGAGGCCACCTGGGAGGTAGAGTCTGAGATCAGTGATAGGTTTCCCGAGTTGTTCAGGTAAATTTTGGGGTCAGAATTTTTATAAGGGGGGAGGAATGTAGCATCCCAGATTTTAGAAAAGCCCTTAGGGGTAGAGTTTTGGGGTTAGAAATAGAATTCAGTGATAGATTGGGAGTCTAGAAGAGTTCAGGGGTGAGATGGTAGTTTTCTAGAGTAGTGTGGCCTTCGATGATGCCTTTAGGGAGGTATCAATCATGCGAAGCGCGGGAAATGGATTTTATTCATTTTCCCTTGGTGCACTCCCGTGCATCATCTTTGCACGCCCGTGCAAGTGGGTAGAAAAGAGAGAGACAGGAGATTAGTTTCATTCTCACTCATTTCAGATTTCTCTTCTTTGTTTCAGCAGCCCCCAGCCCTAGGCGAGAAATCCAGTTTCCAACAGCTCCCAATCCAGCCAGAGATCAGAGAGAATAGCTTGGATTAGAAATCTCCAGCAGCCATGTCAAGAGGTAAGTGTTTCTTACTTCTTCAGCGTGTTTCCAGCTTGCTTGATGATTGTCTGATGATGTTGGAGATGTATGTGTGCGTTTCCAGTATGCTTGGTTGATTATATGTGATGACATGATGATTGATACGCTTATTTTCCACCCAATAACATGCTGCCTTGCTTGTGTATGTGTGTTGTGAGAGAAAGCTTTGCTTTCCATGGTGGATTCAGTAGTTTTGGATGGATGATGAAATTGAAGTGATTTGTTAGCTATTTGAAGTGTCATTTATGCATGTTTCAGTTTAATTTGAATTTGGTTGTGATTTGGTTGGGTTTCCGGCATTTCCAGATAAAGTCTTCTGCTGCAAAACCAGGAGCACGCCTGTGTGTCCGCAGACGCACGCCCGTGTGCCTGTGTTCTTGCGAGCGCACGCCCGTGTGCGCGATAAGCACACAGCCTGGAATGCTGGGCACACGACCGTGTGTCCTGAGGGACACGGCCGTGTGTCCCTTCTTTGCATGAAATGACTAGATTATTCCAGTAGCTTGCACGGCCAGACACACGACCGGGGCACGGTTCCGTGTGTCTGGGCACACGCCCGTGTGCCTTTGTGCAACACGGTCGTGTGTGCATGCACGACCGTGTGCTTTTCCCTTGCACGATCGTGTGTGCGAGTGCACGCCCGTGCGTTCTCCTTTGCACGCCTGTGCTTCAGTGAATTTTCCCAGAAAAGGCAGAAATGACTTATTAAAGGTTTGGTAATCCATCCAAGGCCTAATAATCATCAGATAATCCAGAATACAGATAAGAAATGCAGCATATGCATCCATATCACAGCATGTAGTCTGAAGGAGGATCCAGGGATCTGAATTCAGTAGATTTCAACATTCAAGACCCGATATACGGGTTACAGTTTTAGGGTGAACTCGAGGGGGCATCTGTGGGACCCAACTTTCTGACACTAGTCAGACTGCTCAGCAGCATATCAGTATTCAACTTTCTAGCCAGTAGCTAGAATGTTCAGCCCACTTGGCCAGGATACCGAATCCCTATGTTCATCAGTCTGATCAGCACAGCAGATACCTTTGGGTACATATAGAGATTCGCATGCATGCATATTCAGTTTTCAGTTATCATGACATGTCATTCATTTCAGAATTTGAATAATAATGAGAAACAGCGAATCCAGAATCAGTTTCAGCGCCCGCAAGCGATTAGATGCATGTATAGGGCCGACCAGGTATGTATGCCCTTGGTTGTTGTTGCTTGCTTGGGTCGAGGGAAGTAATGAATGCTTACTGGGTGATCTTTATCACTCATCCCTTTCCTTCTTCCTTCCTTTTCAGGTCAGTTGCTGCTGGCGAGGAGCGGGTGGGTTGAGGCTCGCGAGGAGGATCCCACACACACACTTCCCAGATGTATTTTCTTTCAGTTTTGGACCTGTGAGGTCTTGTATGTATTTTGTATATTCTCAGATGTAAAGAACAGTTTATATATATATATGAAAAGCCAGTTGGGCTCATTGTTTATTTCAGTTTCTGTTCAGCTTCCGCATGAAATGTAAATTAGTAGTAAGAGTTCTTTTTCGTAGGATTCCCATCTCGGGTACCCAATTTTCAGTTATCAAATAAATGAACAGTTTTATTCTGTAGCAGGGGTACTCGGGGCGGCGGGTCCTACAGTGCGGGAGGGGGGAATAGTGAAGTAGCATACTCACGGGGAGTTCATGTTCTTAAGGAAAATTGTTCTTACAAGATTATTTTTGCATGATGACCAAACCCGACTAGATATTTTCTTTTAAAACTTTTTTTTTTTTTTTCTTGATTCTTTTATGAATTGTTTCATGTGTCCTATGGACAATACCTTAGTACTCTTTGTATTACATTTTTTTTTCATGTTTCATTGTTATTGCAAGTAAAATTTATATTGTTGAACCTTATCTATCTATTTGCATTTTGATTTGTTTTTTAGTGTGAAATTGCTACTTCAATTTTATACACACTTTATTTATAGATTTACCAAATGGAAAGATAATAAATGTATTTAACAAACTATGAACAATTTTGATAACATTTCTTAATTATTCACAATCTTGTGTTCACGTATCTTACATTATGTGATTATTTTTTTAAATATGAATCTTATCCTTAAGATATGACAATATATTAATTTTTATTTTTTGATATAATATGATTATGATATTCTTTGTGAAATTATTTTGATAATTATATTTCAATATAGCATTATTTTGATATAATATTATTTTGATTTATTGGATATTGACCATATTGTATATTCGATATATTTTTATTCCTATTCATTATATGTTGATCATATTTGAACATATGATATTATTTGTATTCTTCATAATTGGATTTTGTTCACAATTATTTTGATATAATTTAATTATAAGAAGGGATACTTGTGCTAGCATCTTTGAACATCAATGTTGATCATACACACACGCTAGAACTTGAATATTTTTTATATACATGAATTTTCTTGTATTTTTTGTGCAAGTTTTTTCTTTATTTTATAATTTAGTATTGTATCTTATTACTTTGATTTTATATTAAGTTTCTTATGGTAGGTTTGCCTACTTATATAGATTGTGGGACACATTTTTTTTGTATAACTATTGACAAGATTTCAATATTAATAGCTAGAGGGATTTCGACGCAAAAAAGTTCAAGAGAATCTTGAATTATATCCTACATATGATGCTTGTGAAAATTTCAAATATGTGAAAAACAATTGTTGAGAGAGTTTAAGAATTAGTTGAGTAAACTTGTGAGTTTGGTTGTATGAGTTAAATTTTTAGTTGGCATTTATTTGATCTTAGTGGATTTGAAATAACTAAACTAAGTTTGTAGATTATGATTGTAGTCGAGCCATGTAAAAATTCTTTGTTCTCTTTATTTTCTGATTTTCATTTACTTTTGTTGTATACTTCATATTTTATATGAAATAAGATATTTAATTCAAAGTTTTTTGTGTTATATATTAATTATGTTCACAACCAAACTGTATCATACTCGATTTGAAAATGAAAGTGGAAAGTGGAAAGTGGATAAGGTTTCCGACCACAAGTAAAGAAGACCACCTTGGGGAGGTGTCGTTGCACCTGCTAGTGCCAGACATTCATATGATGAGGCTGAAAACGATACACAAAGAGACGACCAAAGAAGTACCACCACTAGTAGACGTGTCTGTGGGTTGGGTCGACTCATGTCGTGCTTTATTTAGTGTGACCCGTTGGGGCTCACGGGTTGTGCTAGTTAAGGCTTGCAAAATTGTTGGCCTTGCAGGCCGTGTCAACCCACTAAAAAACAAGGCCTGAGATATGACCCATGACTCATAAGTTTAGCCTCCATAAGCTGATCTGTCCAAAATTAAATTTTATATATTTTGTAACTTTGCATTTTTCAAAATTTTTTATTATTGCAGGTTGTGTCGAGCCAACCCACGGACCTTCTTTGCAGGCTACCGACACGGGCCCCCATAACATGGTTTTTACCCCTAGACTGGGCTTTTCAAAACTTGGGTCGGCAGCCCATTGCCTAGTCTAACCACTTGCGTCTTTGGGCCGCAGATCCTAAGGGTATTCAAGAAGAATATGCCAATACTGGTCGTGTTCCCGTGTGGCAGCATCTGCTGCGGGTATCCGTCATGCACTAAGTAAAATGTTTGAATTACCTCAAACAATAAAAATGGCGGAGGAGGTAAAGGTATCTTGTCGAATCAGTTGAAAAAAGAATGTAAAATCACCTTCCAATTGGTATTTTATTTTGAAATCATTTCGACCAAACATATTTAGTGTAATATTGTGATATTCTTTCATTTGCATATCTTGTATTTGTCTTTGACATTGGGAAATACCGACTAACCTTTGCATATTTCCCACTGTTTTAGGGAGAGTATTCGAATCCATCCTTGTAGAAATGGTAACACGAGGTGTTAAATGGTATTTTTTATCCAAGTCACACTAATTCAGGGTTCGAAGTTATCAAAACCAGCGATACAAATTTGTATTTAATTCAGTTTGAATTTAACCTTATCAAGAGAGGAATAGCATGCAAGCCCCCGGCTAATCATGCCTCCTCTTAGGTTGGAAGAGATTTACATTAAACTCCCTTATTTTACCTAAAGCATTATCATCAATGACATTATTTTAATGAAATAAATATCAAGATGATCCGGCAGAAGGGAATTTCACTTATGACACTGGCTACCACGTGGATAACCAAAATCATATTTTGAAAAGACAGATTACATAACGGATGCAACATCCTCATCATTTAGGAAGGAATATGAGTTCTTAAATTATCCAGGTGGGTTCATTACTTATTGTGCTGAAAGACTTTCCAGGTGTATTTGCACCAGAACTCGGAAATTTGTGGTAAAAATGATAAGTTCTTTAGCGTGATCATGATGATGAAAGTGGAAACCCAGAACTCGGAGATCACAGTCATAAATAAAGCAGATTGCTTGAAGGACAAAGTTGATCCAGCAATTAGATATACGTGAATGCGGGGCAAGTGAAGCTGGCTGGTGGGACTGTTGTGTTGTGTGTTGAAGAATGACCGTGGTTCATAGTTCCGACGCACGAGAACGAAAATGCACCGTTTCAAAAACAACCGACCTCTAATGAGCCTGCGCTCGATTCCATTTTAATTCCAATAAATACGCCGAACCCATGTGAAATCATCCACCAATGGTCTGTTAATGAGTGTGAAACCATAAATTTATATGAAAGGAATTAAATGACTCAATATTTGGGACACCTTTTTGGCTTCAGAAAATGACCAAGAAATAGCGAGAACCGAGAAGAGATGAGGAGTTGGAAATTGAAAAGCAACACACCAACCTACCCATTGTTAGAAATTCTCGGAAGTCAAAAACAAAAAGTTGGATTGAGATGACGATATTACCCTTGAATTGCAAATCCTCCTACAAGATTTTCGGCGTAGTCAAGGAGACCAAAATCTCTCAAATTATAACAATATTTGTCAAATCCTCCCGCCAGATCAGGCTAAGTCAGACAGAATAACATTAAAAATACGTAAATATCAAAAGTGCCCCTGACAAACTTCTCAGAAACTTAGAGGCAACAGCGGACCCACAGAAGGAAGCTGACCAGCTATTAACTACATGCTCCTTTTCTGTCATCCATGAGGAGCCAGGACGTCTCTTCTCTCTCTTTCCAAGAAGAATCTCTTCCAACCTTCCTCACTTTCTTATATATATATACATACACATTTTCATGCTCATGAATTGCAATACAGCATCTAAACCTTAATTAATTTTTCTCTCTCAAATATTTTAAATTCAAAGAAGTCGAAGAACAATTATCATCATGGAAGGGATTAACAAGAAGGCTGGTTTTGAGGACCTGTTGCCTGTAATGGCAGATAAGTTAGGTGGTGAAGGTCTGATAAGGGAGCTTTGCAATGGGTTCGAGGTATTGATGGATAAAGAAAAGGGAGTCATCACGATGGAGAGCTTGAAGAAGAACTCTGCTCTGCTGGGGTTGCAAGGATTGAGAGATGATGAACTTGTCAGCATGGTTCAGGAAGGTGATCTTGATGGTGATGGTGCCTTAAACGAAATGGAGTTTTGCGTGTTGATGTTCAGATTAAGCCCTCAGTTGATGGAAGAATCACAGTTCTGGCTTGAAGAAGCATTAGAGGAGGAGCTCAAGAATGCCGGGTTTTGAAGGAATCTAATTTACGTTTTCTGCGGGAGGGCAATGTTTTGCAGTGACAAATCAACAACACATGGAGGGAAATAACACCTTAATTTTTTCAACTATTATTGCAGTGGTGGAGAATTCATTCCCTCCTCTTCTTCTGTTTCTTTGTTTGTCCTGATCAAATTGCAAAAGGGAAATGTAGAGAAAGTTATACAAATAAAAAATGACAGCGATTTCTGTTTGTTGAAGGAGATCGGTGCTTTCCTTTTAACACTTTGTTCTTGATACCAGTTGGAATTATTCCTCCATGATATATTATTTTATGCATAGGAAGTCTGATGTTGATAGTCAAAGGAGATGTTCAAGTCTCTCCTTTTTTAGGAAAAAATAATGCAGCAGGCTTTAGAAAAGAGGGAAGAAGGAGAAAACGTATTGCATATTCTGGTTCTGGAAAAGCTCACAGTATTCCATTACCAATTTCACTTTAAATACATTACATAAGCAAAGTTTGTTCCACCAAATTTCCACAAAAAATGGATCTTAGACAGTGCATTAAATCATCACCATGCTTGACACTATTCTATTACTAAATAGCCATACTTGCAACCCAATAACACCTAACCTTTACCAAAACTAAATTACACATTTTCACTTTTGAATTATGCAAATATATAGCAGGTATTGTCACCAAAATATAATAATTCAAGCTGGTCTGCATGCTTTAAGTTTGTGTCAGAAGGCTTCAGATTTCCAGCTTGTTTTCTTCCAGCAGCTCTTTCAGATGTGAGTCTCGTGACAATTTTCTTGGTAATTTTTTTCATGGATTCGTATTACTTTTTACTTTTTACCAATATGTAGACGACCCAAATCACGAATAAGCTTGACAGAAAGGGCATATCCAATTAATATACTACAGAAACTTAGATCCAATCAACTTAGTTCTACAATTATTTACATGTGGAACGACACAATCTCTCGACAATCATGAATGGCAAAGATCGGATGAATTTGGCTAGAATTAAACTTCTTCAAACCAATCACATATTCAGTAATTTTTATTGTGAGAACAATATAGACAAAGGCTTTACTGTTAATGCACATATTCAGTTATTGGCTTACATTCATAGGCAGCTTTCATTTTGTTTCTTTCTAAATTTTGTTCTGCCGATAGATTTCTTCTTTGCAAAATGCTTGATACAATAACAAAGAAAGGATCACATGTGTGTTTAGTGCACAAATAAGCACACTATTTGCACAAAGGCCAACCTTGAATACAAGTAGAAATCTTACTAATTAAAAATAACAGAAATAGTAGATTTTAATAGTTTCAATTGTTCACACGATATTCTCAACATGTTATTATTCACATCTTTTGCTATGATGGGATTATATTTTATCCGTATTAATAATCATCTTTCATATTTCAATGAGATAACACAATCACCTAACTTTTTTAGATGTCTAAATGCAATATAATCTTATAAGCATAAACGTATAACCTACCAGGAAGGCCTTTATGTTTTGCATTGAAACTGATGGGCGATAAACACGAACATGTAGTACAGGGAAAAAACCCCGTTGTTTGAGATCCAAAACAAGCCATGGCAGCTTTTGGAACTACCAGCTCCAAACATGACATTCTTACGTATTTCGTTGTTTGGTATAAAAAATAAATATGGTCAATATGTTTTTCCTACGTTCAGAGTCGATTAATAACTGTTACCAATTAAAAATAAAATGACAAATCATTTATTTTTATTTGAATTGATTTTATAATTTTAATTTCTCATTATTTTATCATACATTACTCTTATGCTAGCTTTGTAAATTAAATTTAGGGAAAACGGTTTTAGTTGAGATAAAAACCTATTCTAATTATTATATGCTTGAAGAGATTATATATAGATCCCTCCATATCAGTATATCTATATATAGACACACACACACACATTAAAAACAATAATATAAGCAAACGGGGGCAAATTTGTTAAGCCTCACAAGAATAAACGTGTTCCCAAGAAAGAGGGTGGCTGAGATGATGTGCTACAACCGTAGGCAGAAAGATCGCCAGGCTCGAGATTTTACGAAGCCGAAAAAGGTAACTCCTGAACTCATCTCCATAAATGTTTCTTCCTATGCGTTAGTTGCTCATTGACTTCCTGAATGGATTTTATTCACAGGGTCAAACAAATGGGTTTGTGAATTTTAATTTGATACTAATAACGGGCATTCAATATATCAATCTACACAATAAAGGATAAGAGGAAGTTCTTGGCATTGGCGCCTATGAGCTTACACTAAGAAAATTTGTATTTAATATTGAAAAATTAGAATAAGATAATATCGAATTCTAATTGATATCAAATTATATTCAGATTTGTAGTAAATAGAGAATTAGTATCAGATTAGAATCAGATATGACGTTTCTAAATCGTATCAATAAAATTCAATACTATTTAGAAACAATAAAATAATCGGATTTTAGTCTTATACATATGAGAATCAGATTATTAATTCAATTCTAATTCTAGCATAACTAGACATAATTTTAGAAAATATTTTCAGAAAGTTGTTTTCAGTAAATAGGCCTAAGTGCCCAGATATGATTTATAGTATAACTAAACATGAATTTTAGTATGATTTCAACATACTTCATATCACGTCTTGCATAGTATGAGAATAAGTAAAACAAAGAAATTATGAAAAGTAACAGTAAAATAAAATAGAACTTATTAGATAAACTAATAAGTGATAGAAAGTCAAAATATGCAATCTTAGAGATATATAAAGTTTCAGACATGTAACAAATTAAGTTATAAACAAAATAGTAATTTATAACGTAATAAGAAGAGAAATCAGATGAATTCTCATGATCAGTCATGAGTATTATAAGATAAACGAGAAGAAAGATTAGTCATGATTATTGTAACAAAAATGAGAAATCAAATTAATTCTCATGACCATTCATGAGTATTATAGTATAATATACTCATAAAATGTTTTCAGGAATCTAGAGAAGAAAGATCATAAATCAAGAAAGCATTGGAAGGATGTAAGTCTCAGAAGAACTTAAATATCTTTATACTGTATTGTTTACATATAGTCATATACATACTTACGACATAATATAAGACAATATTCAAATGGTAAGTTGAGCTAAAGGAGGATAAACTTATAATATTAGTTAATAACTAAGTTAAGTTCTTTAGATTAATAGTCAGTTAAACTAATACTAGACTAAACATAGTCTACTTGGTTAGAGGTTAGGTCAGTAGTAAAACAATATAAATGGAAATTGAGGAAAAATTAAGGATAATCCAAGTAAAATTTGTTAGAATATGAGCATGTCTAGTCAAGGAACAATACTTATAAAGAGATTAGTACAAAAACTTGATGAGCAAGAAACGAGTTTAGACATGTCCTTAGTCAAGAAGTAAAATAAGGAAGAGATCTTAAGGCTTTGTGATCAGTCACATGATAAATCATAATCAGAATAGAAACCCATTTGAGGGTAAAGATAGACGATAATTACTAAGTGACTCATCACTCATTCCCCTCCATTTTCATTATTGTAGGTTAGTAGTTTCAATGAGTTGAGCTGAAGCACGAGATTATTGGAGAGTGGGATATAGTTGAAAGGGTTTTCACCCACACTTTTAGATTAATATGTGTGTGTGTGTGTGTGTGTGTGTGTATGTATGTATCAGTATATTTAGTTTTCAGTAGATAACATGTTGACTCATATGCTTTGTATTGCTCATATATATGATGCACAATATTGTATATATTTTCAAATATTATGATTATTTAGTACTTCAATATGAATTTTTATTTCAAGATACTATACAGTAGATTTTTAACATACCATCACATTTGATTTTGACTTCTGCATAGTGCATATTTTTAGAAAAATAGTTTGTGTAAAATTCTTGTTGTATATACTAATAAAAAAATTTTCTCAGCTTAATAAAATTAACAAGAATAATAATAATAATAATAATAATAATAATAATAATTTATACTAGTAGTAATAAGAGTATATACGATAACGGGTTTTACACCCATAACATTTAGTATTGGAAATTTTTTTGATGCTAATTTTTATATGCTTGTAAATAATTTGATAAAATTTAATATCGAATTATGATTCGATGTTATTTTATTTCTCTATAACATTTAGTATCGAAAAATTTTCCAACGCTAATGTTTATATGCTTATAAATAATTTGGTTAAATTTAGTATCGAATTGTGATCCAATATTATTTTTTATCCAATAAAATTTAGCATTGAAACTTATTTTGATGTTAAATTTTAAATTATTTTTCTAAATTTTATAAAACAAAATTTGCTGTAGTATTAACTTCTAAGCCGATGATATTGATTTTGATGTCAATTTAACATCCAAATATTATCTTATGCTAAACTTTAATTACTATTTGTTTATTTTTAATAGGTTGTGTATATGGCAACGGCTACAAGGCCAACGCTAGTTTTTAGTGATAGAAACCTATTAGAATCGAAATATTTCTGATGCTAATATTTATCCACTAACACGTGCTCCTCCCCTCTTGTCCTTTTCATTTGCACAAGTGCAGAACCCTAAATGTAGAGAAAAGCAGCAGCAACATCAGTTATGTGATGCCATTGTATCTCCACGAGTACTTGAACGGTTATGGGCAATT
>JAJEJH010002152.1:0-11122 GCA_026122585.1 Anacardium occidentale
TTATGTTTGCTAACATTCTTTGTTTTGTTAAATTGGATTTTGAAATGCTGGTCCGGACAAGACATCCCCAAAATCAATCTGCATAATCGTAAATGCTAAAATTCTGCAATTGGATTCAGAAATATTATCAAGTGATGGTGGATCAGATGCAACAATTTTCTTTCAGAAAAAAAAAGAAAAACAAAACAATTTTCTGTACCTGTTTTATTTGCGTTATCCAATAGAGATGTTTCACTTATTGTTAGTTGTTACTGGTCTCGTAGAAAGAACACAAAGGGCTTAATATAAATGTTACTACAATGGATCTGTAAGCTTAAAATACTACAGTTTGGTTATTTTCTTTTCAGTGTTGCCGGTTCCTCTGGTAGTGAGGTACAATATGGTTTAGAAGAAATTCCTGAGGTATGAACTTTCTTTAATGTCATATTATTTATTGTATTGGCTTACTTCGGCAGTTTCGATTCACTTGTCTATTTTGCTTATAAGTCTGTCTAACATCTTTCATTTTTCATTGAGATAAGTTTCGCTCAGTTGGATAACTGAGGATAGATTGAGTGGTATACTCTATTTTAATTTAACAGATTTTAAAATAGGCATCAGAAATAATTGAGGATGGTGACACCAAAGATCTCCCATTCTTTGTAAGTTGAGCCATATTTTGCAAATACTTTAATCCACGGAATTTTGTCATCCAATTATTGCAATTTATTTAACGGCGGTTAGCAAAAATGCTCCACGTCTCTCCCTTCCTAATGATCATTTAGAATACATTTAGGGAATGTTTGGTGTGCGAGATTGTATAGTATAAGTAGTGTATGGAATTAAATAATACAATGCATTATTTGGTGAAAACTTTGCACAGCACAAGCAAAACAATGTGAAAGTGTTTAATCCATATCTATTGTACTAATTAATACCAAGTAAAAGGGTGGTTATTTGACGTGTTCTATTATATTAATTTACTTTAATAATTTTAGTAAATCTACTGAATACTTGAAATTTCACTTTAAATTATAGATAATTGTCAATTTAAAATATAAATAATAAAAAAATATAATTTTTATTTTAACAATTTTTAACTATTATATGTGATAATAATAAATTTTTTTGTTATAATTTTTAATTTCTGTCGTGTAAATATTTATAACTACTTTAAAACTAAGTCAAATGTAAAAAGAACTGAGATTTAAATGAATTATTAAATTTCAGTAAATACTTGTTAAAATTTTAGTTGAAAATCAAATGTAAATTATACCATATATTGATGCACCAAACATTGCCTTATGTTGCTTTTAGTTCATTATATTTCATACAATATTATCTAGTACTTTAAATACTTTAAAAATGCTATATTATACTATATTTCATACAATTTTAGTTCATTATATTGATGCACCAAACTATTAGATGCTATATTATATTAAAAATGCGATGTAATTAGCGTATGGTTTCTAATGTATAATATGTTGTTGCATTATCTTAATTGCTGAAAACCAGGATAGAGATTTTTCATGCTTCTCTTGTAGTCTTTTGCTCATAACTCAAAGTTCTTCGTCTCTATCCGATACAGAGAGTGAAGACTCCTGAACTTGTTCCTGAGGATGCAGATCCTAACTGTTCCAGAGGTGCATAAAGCATTCGTTCTAAGAGTGTAGGATTGAGCAGTGGATGCACAAGATTCTCTCTTCGAATAAGTCCGAGCTTGCTTTTGGCAGCATTAATGTTTTTTGGTACCATCTGGCTGGTTAGGAGTCAACAACCAGCTTGTCCTAGACAATCAGTTTAACCAAGCAAATCGAGTCTTAAGGTAAGTAGTGGCTGGTTTAGAAATTAAAATAATCTCTCTCCGATGTTTTTCCAGCTTCTCTAGTATAATGTGCAAAAGTCGTCCAGCATATTCCCTCATTAATTTAGTTATATGATTACACGCATAAATATATGCTGGAAAGAAAGATTAATAAGGAAGAAAAATACACTTACGGAGCTCTTTGTTTGATAGCATGTTCTTGAATGAGTTGCCGTTTCTTTTTCTCATGAATAAACTGCTTTGGAAACAATTTTATATCTTTTCAGATTGAAAGTAGACAACAACAGAGAGGGCGTGCAAAGAAACTATCAAAGAAAGATCGACCATCTTCCATAGCTTACATGGAACCGAAAGATACACACCAGACCCCTCTTTCAGATTCTGATTCTGAGTGGTATAAAAAAATGGATAAGACTGGTGATTCTTGGAAAAGGAGATAAAGTCAAGTTATATGTATTATTTAAGTTGCAATTGTATCTAGAATGTAGATGTTATCTAGACTAGAAACTAGACGTAGATAAAGGTTCATAATTCAAATAGATTTGGAATTAGTTTATTTTACTAGATTGAAATACAAAATGTGTTCAATATTTTTGTCATTAAATTAATGGATTCCAGTAGGTTTAAATCGATGGTTGATCATTCATTGTTTCAATTTAATGTCAGAGGGTTTTATTGAGCGTGATCAAACTATTTATCTAATAATAAGAGTTAAATCTTGGAAAGATATTGGGGAAAATTATGATTATTAGATAAATAGTTCGATCACGCTCAATATGTGCCTTCAGAGTTGCAGGTTGCTGATGCGTTTATTGAGTCATTATCTGTTAAGGATATTGGTTCATGACCCAAAACGCCGCGGTTTGGTGCAAGTTAAGTAAAATACCAAAACGTTGCATTTTGGATTAAGAAATATAAAGGAGCTACTTGTGCGTATCAGAGCTGAGAGTTGTTGTCTTGTGCGTCTTATGCTGTGAAGACTGGAATCTGAAGCTAAGCTGGTTTGCTCGATTTATTGGAGAGATGAATCAAGATAGTTATGTTAGTTAGGATTAATTGGTGTAGATTCAATTTTACAGCTGTAATTAGTTGTTTTGGTTATTCTTGAACCATATAAAATGATTTGTAAACCCTAAGTTTTGAATAATGAAAATTGATGTAATTTTCAGAAATTCTGCTGTCTCTTGCTTCTTGATCTTGAATATATCTGTGTGTGTTAGTGTGATTATTGTTACATACAAAGTTTGTCATTATCAATAGCCAGGTTAAATCAGCTAAGGAATAAACTTGAGTGTATGTAAAAAGAGTTCAGAGGTGGATAAAACAGCAGGAGAGGAAGATGAAAACATGGAATAAATATATTGGATAGATTCCAGGGAGGAGGTAAATGTCTGTCATTTTTGCAAGCTGGAATTCAGGTGTAAATCAGTGGTGTTAGTTAAAATTGAATGGTTGAGATTGATTGAACAAAAAAATCAATTTCTAGCGTACAAAAAACCCTAACTGTGTTGTTATTTAAGTTATGTCACAATATTCCTCTCCCAGAGTTTGCCGTCCTGAACCTGTTGTCACTAAATAACAAAGCATTTGCCCTACAAGCTTTGTCTGCACAAAATTGATAAGAAAGCAAAATCTTAATTGCAGAAACAAGGAAGCTTAGGGTTGAAAAATCTTAATTGCAGAACAAACCTCACTCTGATAAGCTAGAACGACTCTTTTGACTGCGTAAATAAGATTGAAATTTACATTAAAATTGGGACATTTTGAGGTCAAAAAAATAGTGAAATGGGTTGTAATAAAGATTACCGAAGACGTGGCGAAAGGCGCCGCGGCAAGGATCATAGATGAAGGCGGCACATTGTTCGTCTTATTATTTCGGGTTGAGCCGCTAGTGGAAACCGTTGTGGCTCTCCGGTCTCCATCTCTCCCTTGTCTTGAGTGAAGACGCTGCGTCTTTCCTTGTTCCAAAGGAACCGTGTGGAACAAATAATACCAATATTGACATCAATTAAGTGATATATCAACCTTTATATCAAGTTTTTTTTTTTTTTTGGTAAGAACATGATACTAATTTTATTAATAACAAAAATAATAGAAAAGATAGCAACTTAATGCCAGTATAATCAGGAGGTTGAAGCAAGCAACTTAATAATTTTGGATCCTTCAAATTTACGTTCTCATAATAGCGGGATTTTGTGTCAGTGAGTTTCGGTTTTTGCAGGGGAGGCATTTTTTGGTTTCTTTTTTCCATGAGAATGATGGGTTTATTTTTTGGAATAAGAGATTTTGGTTTGATTTTTATTTATTTATTATTATTCAGGTTATTATAAGAATTAAATTGAATTGAATCAATTTTTAAAATTAAACCAATTCCTTACTGATATCAATGGATTTATGAGTTTTTAGTGAAATAATTAAAAAATTTATTATTAAAAATATAAATTTATTTAGTTTTAATAAGAATATAAATAATGAATCATTAAAATCATAAATTTTATTCTTTAATTATTTTTTTAGTTAAAATTTATTTTTTTTTTTTTAGTATTAATATAAAAATATCTCCGTAACAGTCGTTGGACTGATGATGGCATCATGCAGACTTGGTAGCCCAAGGCCTAAAAAGGATTGCTGGGCCATGACCCATAATTTTATGGGTCATGCCAACACCCGCTTTTAGTGCAGGTTGTGTTACATGAAAGACCAACAAACTAGCTTGGAAAAATGTTTTAAATACATAAAACAATTAATTTTTTGGTGGAGTAATCCACAAAGCATAAAGGCTAACCCAACATAAAATCCAAAGAGGCATGATTAAGGGGCTACAGGTCATGTCCCAAGTCTTAGTGTTGGGCAGACTCCATCTTTTAGTTGATTGATGAGGTTTCGACATGACGTGACCCATTATATTATGGATTGTGCTTAACTTTACAGGATTCAAATCCATCACAACTCAAAAAGCAAAATGGCATATACATACTCTTACCATCTCTATGCAATCAGTCTGTTGTAGCAGTCGATCTCTTCCTGATCTCCTCAAATGAGTTTTTTGCAACATCATAGTGTCAATTATGTTCTGCACAAGGCCATTGAAAATGCAATCCATCAATCAATACCCATTTGTAATAAAGTTTAGTTTAGGACAATGGACATACTTCTTCATTGGATTTGGCAGCTACAAAGTAGGCTAGAAGGAAGGAGTCTGGATAAGATCGTCATCAAGTTTTGTTATTGATAGTTTGTTGGAGTTTTCATCATTGTGCTTGTCGTCACGAGAAATTCAATCAAGATAATAGGGTAGGTTTATTGGAAAAGATTATAAAGCGAGATCAATTGAAGAATAAAAATATTTTTACTCAATTATTTTGTTAATCAAAGTAACAAAATGATTTGGACATGTTTTATTTCTATTCACTCAATTAGAAACAATTAAATCATAATTTTGAAAGGTTTAGTCTAATTTTACAGTCTAAACCATTTTTACTAATCTTTATTTAGTTTAAATAATTAAAAGAAAAAAATAAAGATAAAATGATATAAAAATCTTGTACTCTTTGTGTATGGATTTGAGTCGTGGTGATTGGTTTTTCCAACTGTTTTTCCACGGCTCCTCCTACTTTGAATAATTTGTGTGTTGATTTTTTACCCCATTAGAAAGTAACTTGTGGAAATTGCATTGATTTGTGATAGTCTTCATGAACATACAAGATATTTATGAGCTATCACAATAGTGTTTTTCAAGATGACAATATCATCAATTCAGTTGCACAAGTTATATGTATAATAAAAAAAATTAAATAATTATGTGTTGATTAATTAACTTTTTTGCCCTATTAGAAAAATATACCATAGAAAGACATAATGTTTCAATCATTTCTTTGTGAAGAAAACTTACATTTTTCAATTTACATTTATGTGTTACTCTTTATGTATGGATTTGAGTCGTGGTGATTGGTTTTTCCAACTGCTTTTCCACGGCTTCCTCCTACTTTAAATAATTTGTGTGTTGATTTTTTGCCCCATTGGAAAGTAACTTGTGGAAATTGCATTGATTTGTGATAGTCTTCAAGAACATACAAGATATTTATGAGCTATCACAATAATGTTTTTCAAGATGACAATATCATCAATTCAATCGCACAAGTTATATGTATAATAAAGGAATATTAAATAATTTATGTGTTGATTAATTAACTTTTTTGCCCTATTAGAAAAATAGACCATAGAAAGACATAATGTTTCAATCATTTCTTTGTTAAGAAAATTGACATTTTTATTAATTTTTAATTAATTTATAGGTTGTTAATTAAATTGATTACTTTTGAGAGAGTGATTATAATATACCAAATTGTTCTCATTCTTACTCTTGTAATAAAAATATAATTTAAAAGACATAATTACTTACATTTAACTACTCAGTGTCATGGAAAATGTGATATTAAGATAGTTGATTAATTAATGCTAATAAAAGTGTGGAAAGTGAATGTACCAACTTAAACTTCAAATTGCATAAATAAGTCAAGTCTAAAACCATGTTATTTAGTTTTATAAAGTTGACATTTTCAATACTCTATAACAATTAAAGTTGTTTCCTGAAAATTAGTTTTTAAGAAAGCTAATATTCTTATTTTTTAGTCAGTATATTATTTCACATATAATAATATTTGTGAGATGAATCAGTATAATTACATTTGGGTAATATAATTTTTAATATCTTTATATAGTTTATAGAGCAAGTATAAGCAGAACAAAAGAAAGTATAAGCCAGGAATGTTGTTGACAACAATCAATTGTAATTTTTTCATAATTTTAATTGAATTTAATATAAATTATAGGCAAAAAATAAAATTTTAAGAGTAAAGTATTATTTAGTTTAAGGGCTTTTTTGTCTTTCAACAATTTTACAAAAAAAATAAACAAATTTGTTTTAAAAATTTCTTAGACAAGTAGAAGAATAGTTTTTTTTTTTTTTTTTTTTAATTTAAAGGGTGGGAATTGCTGTTTCTGATACTGAATTGTTGTTTCTCGGCCCAAACAAGGGCATACATACCTGATCTCGGCCCTAACATACATCTATGCGCTTGCGAGTACTGATCTGATACTGAATTGTTGTTTCTCATTATTACCATATTCTGAAATGAATGTCATGACATGGTATGATATTGATAACTAGATATGCATGCATGCGAATCTCTATACGTACCCGAAGGTACCTGCTGTGCTGATCAGGCTGATGAACACAGGGATTCGACATCTTGACCAAGTGGGCTGAACATTCTAGCTATTGGCTAGAAAGCTGAATACTGAAATACTGAGCAGACTGACTGGTGTCAGAATGCTGGGTCCCACAGATGCCCCCTCGAGTTCACCCCAAAACTGAAACCCATACATTGGGTTATGAATGCTGAAACTACTGAATTCGGGTCCCTGGATCCTCTTTCAGACTACATGTTGTGTCATGCTATGCATATGTTGCATTCTTATCTGAAATCTGGATTATCTGATGTCAATTAGGCCTTGGATGGATTACCAAACCTTTAATAAGTCATTTCTGCAAATTCTGGGAAAATCAAGTTAACGCACGGGCGTGCAGGGAAGACGCACGAACGTGCAAGAGAGACACACGACCGTGCAAGGGAAAAGCACACGGTCGTGCACTCGCACACGGCCGTGCCCAGCAAAGGCACACGGGCGTGTGCCCAGACACACGGGACTGTGCCCCGGTCGTGTGCCTGGCCGTGCTAGCTTCTGGAAAATCTGGGCCATTTCATGCATTAAACGGACACACGACCGTGTCCCTCAGGACACACGGTTGTGTCCTCAGCTTTTCAGACCGTGTGCACGAAGTGCACACGGCCGTGCCTTCGCAGAGACGCGGGCACACGGGCGTGCTCTTGCGGGCACACGGTCGTGCATCTTGTCCTGCTCAGACATGGCTCGCCTGAATCTGCTGGAAACCAACCAATTTCTAATCCAAACTTCAATTAACTGAAAACAAGCATAAATGACACTTCAAATAGCACATATGCATCATCAATTTCATCATCCATCCATTACTACTGAATTTACCATGGCCAATCAAACTTTCTCTCACAACACACACACACAAAAACAAGGCATGCATGTATCTAGGTGGAGAAATAAGCATTTCACTCATCAATATGGCATCACATAACATACACAACATGTTCTAATATGTTGGAAACGCCGGCAAACGTTTCCAAGCATCACCAAACAAGCTGGGAAAGCTGGAAGAAGTAAGAGAAAACTTACCTCTCGACATGGCTGCTGGAAAACTATCTCTCAAGCTGATCTCTCTGATCTCTAGCTGGAATGGGAGCTACTGAAGCTGGGTTTCGCGTCTAGGGCTGGGAGCTGCTAAACAAGAGAATAAACTTGGCTGAAACTGGGTGAGAAAATGCAATAACTCTCCCGTCTCTCTCTTTTCTACCCACCTGCACGGGCGTGCAGGCATGATGCGCGGGAGTGCACCAAGGGAAAATGGATGAAATCCATTTCCCGCGCTTCACATGATTAAAACCTCCCTAAAGGCATCATACGAAGGCCACACAGCTCTGGAAAACTACCATCTCACCTCTGAACTCTTCTAGACTCCCAAACTATTCCTGAATTCTATTTTTAACCCCAAAACTCTACCCCTAAGGGCTTTCTAAAACCTGGGATGCTACATTCCTCCCCCCTTATAAAAATTTCGATCCCGAAATTTACCTGAACAACTCTGGGAACTTATCCCTGATCTCAGACTCTACCTCCCAAGTGGCTTCTTCCACCCGCTGGCTGCATCACAAAACTTTGACCAGTGGAATCTCTTTATTTCTGAGGACCTTGACTTTGTAGTCGAGGATCTGAACAGGAAGCTCTTGATAGCTCAAGTCTTCTACCAACTCAACCTCTGAAAACTGAAGAACATGCGACGGATCACCTACATACTTCCTCAACTGAGACACGTGGAAGACATTGTGGATTCTGTCCATACTAGCTGGCAGTGCTAACCTGTAGGCGACTGTCCCTACCCTCTCAAGAATCTCGTAGGGACCAATGAATCTGGGCGCTAACTTTCCTTTCTTACCAAATCTGAGGACTTGCCTATAGGGAGCAATCCTCAGAAATACCTTATCGCCCATTGAGAACTCTATCTCTCTGCGTCGTAGATCAGCATAACTCTTCTGACGATCTTGGGCCTGTCTCATCCTCTGTCTGATGATCTTGACTTGCTCTATCATCCTCTGAGTAGTCTCTGGTCCCACTGCAGTCTCTAAAGAATCTCTCTCCCTAATCTCATCCCAATGGAGAGGAGATCTGTACCTCCGACCATATAACGTCTCAAATGGAGCCATCTGAATCGTCGCCTGGAAGCTATTATTGTAGGTGAACTCCATTAGAGGAATCAACTCCGCCCAATCGGTCTGGAAGTCCATACAACATGCTCTCAGCATATCTTCTAATACTTTATTCACCCTCTAAGTCTGGCCATTTGTCTGAGGGTGATATGCTGAGCTAAAATGTAGCCTGGTTCCCAATGCTCTCTGTAGAGATCTCCAGAAGGCTGACAAAAATCTGGAGTCCCTGTCTAACACTATCATCCTGGGAACCCCGTGGAGTCTCACCACCTCTCTGATGTAGAGTCTGGCTAGCTACTCTGTAGACATTCCCTGTCTGACTGGCAGGAAATGTGCTGATTTACTGAGCCGATCAACAACCACCCAAACTCCATCATATCCCCTCTGGACTCTGGAAAGACCCGAGATGAAGTCCATGGAGATATCATCCCATTTCCACTCAGGAATACTCAAGGGGTGAAGTAATCCTGAGGGTTTCTGGTGCTCTACCTTCACTTGCTGACATACCAGACATCTGGAGATAAAGTCTACTATATCCTTCTTCATCCCTGACCACCAGAAACTTCTCTTGAGGTCTTTGTACATTTTTGTGCTACCTGGGTGCGCTGAGTACATCACACTGTGCGCCTCTGACAAAATCTTCTGCCTCAACTCTGAACTCTAGGGCACACATACTCTGTCTCTGAACCTCAAGATCCCATCACTGAACTCAAAGTCTGGCACTGCTCTCTCTGATATCTTCTGAAGCATACTTTGAGTCCACTCATCTGACATCTGCTCCTCTCTGATCTCATCGTACAGGGAGGATCTGATACGCAGCCTGGAGAAACCCGCAGACATCACCTCAATCTGCTCTCTAACCAATTCATGCTGCAGCTCTCTCTGAACTGATAGGCTGGATAGAGCCACTCGTCTGCTCAAAGCGTCAGCCACCACATTGGCTCTACCCGGGTGGTATCTGATGTCGCAGTCATAATCCTTCACCAGCTCCAACCATCTCCTCTGTCGCATGTTGAGCTCCTTCTGGGTGAAGAAATATTTCAGACTTTTGTGGTTTGAATATATGCTGCATCTGACTCCATACAGATAATGTCTCCAAATCTTCAGGGCAAAAACGACCGCTGCTAACTCTAGGTCGTGGGTAGGGTATCTCAACTCGTGATCTCTCAATTGCCTAGAGGCGTAGGCAATCACCCTACCATTCTGCATCAGAACTGCCCCGATCCCCTGATGGGATGCATCTGTATAGATATCGAACTCTACCCCCTCCTGGGATAGCGCCAAAACTGGAGCGCTAGTCAACCTCTCCTTAAGCTCCAGAAACCGCGCCTCGCACTCCTCTGACCACACGAAAGGAGTCTCTTTCCTAGTCAAGGCAGTAAGAGGCCTTACTAGGTTGGAGAACCCCTCAATGAACCGCCTATAATAGCCTGCTAACCCAAGGAAGCTTCTGATCTCTTTCACTGTCTTCAGTCTCGGCCAACTCAGAATCGCTTCCACCTTGCTGGGGTCCACTGAAATACCCTCTGCTGTCACCACGTGGCCTAGGAATGCCACCCTGTCGAGCCAGAACTCACACTTGGAGAACTTGACGAAAAGATGCTGGTCTCTCAGCCTCTGAAGCATGAATCTCAAATGTTTCTCGTGCTCTGCTGGACTTCTGAAATAAACCAGAATGTCATCTATAAATACCACCACGAACCGGTCCAAGCAGTCATGAAAAATCCGATTCATCAAGTCCATGAAGATGGTTGGGGCATTAGTCAATCCAAATGGCATGACCACGAACTCGTAATGCCCATAACGAGTCCGGAAAGCAGTCTTGGGGACATCTCCCTCTGCTACTCTGACCTGATAATAGCCAGACCTCAGGTCAATCTTGGAGAACACTGCTGCACCTCTCAACTGATCAAAGAGGTCGTCAATCCTCGGTAGGGGATACTTATTCTTCACCGTC
>JAJEJH010002153.1:0-11112 GCA_026122585.1 Anacardium occidentale
GATGATCAATAATGACAGCTCTTAAACCTCTCAAATAATGTCAAATGGGATTCCAACAACCCAGCAAAGATTAAGGCCAAGCTCACACAATAACAAGCAAATTTTTAAGCAAAAAATAGCTCCAAATTCAAGCACATTCAACTCCAAAATTAGTCTCAACTTCATTCAACTTCCAGCACATCAATATTCAACATCAAATATCCTCATTCAATCAACACAATGAAAGGTAGGAAGATGAATTCAATTCTTAACACAAATGCCAATACTTGATAAACAAATGCAAGAATTGTTCCTCAAGCTTAAAGGAAGGAGATCCACCAACTTGAGGTTGATTCAAGCTTAAAGAACCTTGGATGCAAGCTTAAAGGAAGTTCCACCCACTTGTTTCTAAGCTCACCCACTTGAATCTCCACCACCAATTCTTTCTTGCAACAAGAATTGGATAAGGGAAATAAAATGAAACAAGAACCAACAAAATCTATGTCCCAAGGAAAAACACAAAGCTTTGGGTTTTAATTTCAATATTCAAGTCTAAATACAAAAACAAGAGGAGCAACCTTTATATAGGCTTTACAAACTATGGTTTAAGTAGTTAACCCTAGTTGATTTTGCATCATATTACAAATTATAGGAAATAAAATAAAAGGCCAAAGACATAACAAGTAATCTACATAATTTCTAATTACATTACAAAATAAATGAGAAATAAATATAAAAACGGAACAATCTTGGATGCAAGCATTTTCCTTGATTAATTTGTCTTGGGCCTAAATTTTCGAATCGAATATTTGAATTCGATCCAAAAGGTCATTGGCATTCGAATTATCGTTGGAAATCATTAGGAATTCAAAATCTTCAAGGAGAATACATTGGAGGAGTTCTGGAAGCTAAAACATGCCAAAATTGCTTGAAAAAGACCAAAATTCCAAAAAGTGGCAGAATCCAGATGCCACGGCACCATGCCTCGACATGCAGTGTGTAAGGGGCACCAGAGTGAGTGTCAGTGCGTCGTCATCTGAGTGTTGGTGGTGGCCAAAGTCAAGAGTGATAAGTGCCAAGCTAAGTTCCAAGAAGCCATATGTCAGTAGGGCCATGAGAACCAATCTGTCCAGCCAGTGTGCCAATCTGTGAACCAGTCTGAGTCACAAGAAGCAGCGTGTGAAAAGCGGCATTTTGATCCGAGATGCTTTGGTCTTTGAATATTTTTCTACACTATGTAAATGTAATATGAGAAGTATGATTGTAATGAAAGAATTGTAAAAATTCAATGTATTGATTTTCTGGAGGGAGGGCGTGATTACTCAAACGAGATGAGCGTCTAGGACTGCCACAGTGACAAGTGCTCATAAGCCTCTTTAGGGGAGAATGACTAGTCTCACCTGGGCACACGTTGGCTAGAGGGCACGTGGCCAAGGTAGACGATGTTGGTTGCCGTCGGGATGGCTTGGGTTTGTTGCTTGGTGGATGCCCCCCTGTCCACCTTCACTGATGTACTTTTCGAGATGAGATGTGAATGAGATAAGTAGACCGTTTTCTTACGATTGTTTCGATTTTAATATTTATGCTTTGAATGAGATTTATTATGCTTGAGAATGGCATTGTGATTGATTTATCGAATATTATACATATTGCTTTTGATTATATGAGCTGCGATATGTTGCAATAATTCACGTTGGCTAACCGTTATGTGCGGAATTTGCATTTACGCAGATATATGAGTTGAGTAAAGGCTTACTTGCTTGGAGAAGTCCAAGTCAAGTGCCGCACGGTATTGATTTTGCGATGCTTAAAATCTGACCCCGTGACAGGTGGTATCCGAGCGTGATCAAGAGATGTTGAGCTATTCGTGAGAGCACTGGAGCTGGCTGTGTTGCTGGTGGGTGCATGAGATCTGAAATGAGCTGACTATGGATGTCCTGATGCTGGCTTGATTTGCTTGAGAGGCATAGATGCTGGCTGAGGGCGCCTAGATACTGAGTTACTACTGAGTGGGCTGCCTGCATGCGTGCGTACGTGCGGGTGAGCCCGCACTGATTGTGCACGCACGTTGGGTGGTACGAGCTACATGTGTGAACGCACATCTGATACGATGTGCTGCTTGTGTGCGCACCTGGTCCGGAGAGAGAAGACTTATGCGTGCACTTCATCGCCTGAGAAGGCTTGCGTGCGCATGTGAGCTGACCTGAGCTGTCTGAGTTGTTGAGTGCGCACTAAGCTGGGTGGAGCTTGCATGCATCCCTAAGGGGTGAAGTGGTACCGCGTGTGTCTACAGTCTGAGCTGTCTGAGAATTCAGAGACGATGCGGATGAGCGCGCACTGGGCTGTGTGGAGCCTGCATGCGCACTCGAGTTGCAATGAGGTATTTTCGCATGCTGAGTGACGAGTCTGTGCTGCTTCTGTGGGCTTCCGAGTGCACACCTGTTGGCCTGAGCGAGTTCTGCACGACAATGAGTTGGCGAGAAATTCTTCCACGCATGCATCTGCTGGGGTGAGACCTTTCTGTGTGCGCCTAAGTATCCTGAGCTGATTTTTGTGCGCCCATGAGTTGGCCTAAGATGGTTCCGCGCAAGTTTGAGAGGGGCTAAGAGGCCTCCGCGTGCGCACATAAGTGTGCCTGAGCTGCTTTCGCAAGCATTTGAGACTGAGGAGATTATGCACATAGATTTGCGAGCGTGCACCAGGGAGTGCTTTGATTTGTCATGTGAGCTTGAATTCATTATATGAACTACTAACTGAGATTTGAGTTGAGTTTGAAGGCTATAAACACAAGCACGTGAGACGGTGTGCATTGGTGGCCTAAATGCAGAGTGCGGTAGTGCACGGTGAAAGTGCAGACGAGACGTTGAGAAAAGCGGGGATTCTGCGATTGAGCTGAGAATTTGAGACAAGTGGCTGAGAAATGCTACAAAATGAGATTTTAACATGAATTTATATGTGAGTGCAGAAATTTTCGCGGCATTATGGGAGCGCAATGTAAGTTTGTGGCGATGTCCAAAAATATAGGCCGTGAGTGGGCCTCGAGTTGTGGCTGAGCAGAAAGGCATGTGTGTCAGATGAACACGTGCACCAAATTGTTGAGAAATTCGAGCAAAACATTTGTTGTTTTTGTGTGTACAGGCACCAATATTGTTCCATTGAGCCGAGTAGCACTACCAACTTGTAGAGAAAATGGTAGGCGTAAAGAGACCTCCGTGGGTTAATGCCAAGAGAGATTGAGGCCCCCACGAGAGGAGAAGAGAAGAGATTTTGGTAAGTACTAATGCGCATATCTCTCCTTCAAAAGCTGTGTCAATAGGGCTTTGAGGCCATTTTTGCAATGGTTTGGGAGGGACCAAGAGAACTTTCTCACCTTAAGAGAATTGTGCCAATAGAGCGTGAGGTCACTTTTGAGAGGAGAGAGTTGGGAGTATGTCAGAAGGCTTTCCCACCTTTCGAGAGTCACACCAATAGAGCTTGAGGTCAGTTTCGAGAAGAGACGAGTCTTGGGAGTGAACCAGAGGGTCGTCCTACCTCTTGTATTGTGCCAAGAGAGCTTAAGCCAATAAGGGGGTAAAAGAGAAGAGTCGTGAGATTGAACTGGAGAGCTCTCCCACCTTTCTCGATGATGTGCCAATAGGAGCTTGAGACCAATCTTGAAGAGTTAAGTTGGGGGATTATGGTAAAAAGGTGACTTTCTCATCCTCCTAGAGGGGAGCTATCAAGGTAGAGTTTGTCTTTAAAAGTGGAGTCTTTCCCATCCTCCCAGAGGGGAGCCATTGAGTTAGAGTTCGAAAGTGGAGCCATTACCTTATCCTCCAAAAGTGGAGTTCTAGAAGGGAGCTTTAATTTGTCCCATCCTCCCAGAGGGGAGCCATATTCAAATTTCATGAGGAGTTATTTTCATCAATTGAATGTAGAGCCAAATCTAAAATTGGCGCGAGTAAAGGAGTGAGAAGTACATCGTGAGCAGAGAAGACCACAAACACATCTTCAGAGCATCTGAAAACTGGCAGCTGGCACACTTGAGAAGCAATCAATGAGCAAATCTTGAGTTCAAGAAGTCAAAATTATCTTCCGAGTGAGGGATGGAAGTTTTTATCATATTATTGAAGTATCCAATGTTGCGATCTTTTCAAGTGCACGAGAGCATGTGATTGAGTTATTTTCTTCATCAACTTACAAGTAGAGGAGTTTGCAGCATTTTCTATGTCTCCATCAAAAGTAGAGAAAGAGAGAAGTAATCATTTAGTGCAGAGCAAATTTTTAACTATGTAGAAGAGTCTTCAACAACACTTTATGTTTCATGTCGACGAGGACGTTGACAGATTGAGTGGGGGAGAGTGTAAGGGGGCGCTAAAGTGAGTGTCGGTGCGTCGTCATCTGAGTGTTGGTGGTGGCCAAAGTCAAGAGTGATGAGTGCCAAGCCAAGTTCCAAGAAGCCATGTGTTAGTAGGGCCATAAGGGCCAATCTGTCCAGCCAGTGTGCTAGTCTGTGAACCAATCTGAGTCGCGGGAAGCCGTGTGTGAAAAGCGGCATTTTGATCCGAGATGTTTTGGTCTTTGAATATTTTTCTACACTGTGTAAATGTAATATGAGAAGTATGATTGTAATGAGAGAATTGTAAAAATTCAATGTATAGATTTTCTGGAGGGGGGGTATGATTACTCAAACGAGATGAGCGCCTGGGACTGCCATAGTGACAAATGCTCATAAGCCTCTTTAGGGGGGAGTGACTAGTCTCACCTGGGCACACGTTGGCCAGAGGGCACGTGGCCAAGGTAGGCAATATTGCTTGCCGTCAGGATGGCTTGGGTTTTGTTGCTTGGTGGATGCCCCCCTGTCCACCTTCACTGATGTACTTTTCGAGATGAGATATGAATGAGATAAGTAGACCGTTTTCTTACAATTGTTTCGATTTTAATATTTATGCTTTGAATGAGATTTATTATGCTTGAGAATGGCATTGTGATTGATTTATCAAATATTATACATGTTTGCTTTTAATTATACGAGCTGCGATATGTTGCAATAATTCACGTTGGCTAACCGTTATGTCCGGTATTTGCATTTTCGCAGATATATGAGTTGAGTAAAGGCTTACGTACTTAGAGAAGTCCAAGTCAAGTGCCGCATGGTGTCGATTTTGCGATGCTCAAAATCTGACCCCGTGACACAGTGCACAGCGCGCAAGTACGCACACGGGTGCCCGCGGAGTAGCCAAGCGCTGGGCATGCGGGAGCTGGGGCGCTGGGCACGCGCGCAGGTGTGCGTGAGTGCATGCTTGCGTGCGCAGCAAGGCAGCGTGCAGGCGTGTGCGAGCACACAAGTCAGGAGCGCAGCACTGCAACGCCAGGCAGGGGAAATCTTCGTGCAGCCCGTTTTCACTCGTTTCTTATCCAAATTGAGTCCCGTTTTTTTTCCTTAGCTTCGTATGAAGCCACTTGATGAATTTTGACTCTTTGATGTGCCATTTCTGAATTTTTTGAACTCCAAACATGATCCGAAGGCCTTGAGGAATATTATGCATAATAGTTTGGAACACGTTGGTATTATCATGCACGGTTGGAATTATGATTTTCAGAGGCACAGTTGGTCTTCTTTTCCGAGCATAGAAAACTGGAACGCACTTTTGAAGGCTTGACATACAAATTGAGGGCGTCGAAAACTTGATTGTTGAAGTCACCTTCGATTTCACACATGGAAGCAAATACGGATTCATATCACAAGCATTTCTAACACAAACTTTATCATTATTAGTAGCTTTTAAGCATTGAAGAATTGAGAAAAATCAACAAAAAAAAATAAAGAATATTATCGGTAAAAATAATAAATTGGTACAAAAAAACTTAAAGAGTTCAGTCTTTTTGATAAGAAATAACTATAAATAAAAAATGACTAGAGATTAAATCATTATTCGAACAAATCTTCAACGGAGTATTAAAAATTTTGAGTTTTCATGCAATTAAATTAGAAAAATGATCAATTGTAATTTAAAGCACACTATAATTTAAGAGCTTCAAAACAAAAAAATTTAAGAGTTTGCATTGAAAATCCACATAACACATAATTATTTATCAGTAGTCGGTAACACAATCCAATTCCAGGCAAGAAAATCCAGAGAACATCAAGATGACAGTCAAGGGAATTTGTGTCCATTCACATGCCAAGTTGTCAGCCCATCATTAGCTTCTGTGCGTGAGATAAAGCCAACCTGAAAGCACACTGAGTTGCATTAAAAAAACAGACACTTCAACATTCTGGAATAGACAAGTACAGGGGGTAAAGTTAGCTGAGTGGTTCAGAAGGCAATACAAAGTAAGTATTACCTTGAAACCATTAAACTATTATTCAGGAAGCCACATAAACTATACAAAGAATACCATAGACAAAGTTCCAAGATTGGGAATATAATGAAGATTAGGCAAACAAGAAACCCTAGACATACAGACATAATCTCTGGATTTTGTATTTATATCACATCTTCTGTCAACAGATTTCAACCTGCTAAACGTATGCATTGCACTGTAAAATACAATGAATATTTCCATCAATCATAACAATTATAACAATAACAACATAGGCTTATGCTATTTGCACAATTAAATCGATAAATTACAAAAAGTTTTAACATGTAAAACGTCAAAATAATAAAATTTCTATTATTATAGATTAAAAAAAGTTAATTAAATAAGAGAAATCACTGAAAAGAATTGAAAAAAAGATTTAACAAGTTAAAAATTAACAAAAGAAATAAATTAAATTAAATATATGAGTTCACTTACTATGTAGAAGAAAAGAATAAAGTGATCATATTTTTTTAGGGTCCAACAACCACGAATCTGCTACATCTTCTTGCTTCTCTTCTCCGATCATCATCTTTGTCACACAACAACAATCTCACTCCATATTTTTTCACCTTGGCTAAAATCCGGTCATTCTCACTTTGCAACCATAACTCAATGCGACTCTCGCTAATCAAATCGAGCCCATGCAAGTAATAGAGCATTGATGTGTTACCATATACCAACAGTACATGATCTGATTGAAGGACCTGTGTTTCTGTTAATAAACCTCCAAAAAATTGGCCATTGAGAACACACGTTCCGCCAAGAAAAAAGAAAAATTCAATATTCTTAAACGCAAATTCTTGGCAGTCTTGTAATGATACAACAGCACACAAAACGAAACCAATTGCCTTATAATTGAGAGGAAACTCTATAAAATCATCAGTGCTTTGAATGGTAAACCAATTTGGAATGTCACTTCCAGGGTAAAATATCGAAGCCTCAAGAAGTACATATGTCTGCACCAAACAAGTCATCAACTTTTAACCTTCTTAATTGTTACAATTTCTCTTCAAAATTGTAAGAATAATGTTTCTTTTAAAATTGCATTGACTTTAACAGAAAAATAACTAATTTTGCTAATCCAAATCATATATTATTTGCAATTCCAAAGGTTAAAGTCTGAAGAAAATAGTTGACCACCAATTTTATTTATATTTATTTGATATTAAAATTATCAAGTTTAAACTCAGGGTATTATCTTTACACACACACACACACACATAGCATTCAAGCTGCTCTTATCATGTAAGACAACCTAGTACTTTGTTAAAAAATTAACTACCATATTTATATAATTGATAATTACAGTAATTCCTTTAAAGTGAAATTAAATAATATGACATTTACAAAAAACAAGATATAACTTTCCGAACAAATCTAAAGAAAACCTCTACTATAAAAAGAATAATCTTTTTTATATCTTATTTATTTAATAAAACAAAGAAAGTAAAAGTGATGAACTTACTTTCACGGGATCAATCTCATGTATTGCTGTTTCAATCTTCAAGGACTCCTTTTCCATGTCTAATTGTAGTTTGCTACAATAACAACAATCGAATGCTCTAGAAACCACCACCCAATTAGACCAAGAAGATGGTAAAGCTGATAATGATTCAAGTGAGATGCAATTGTGTGCCTTTATAGTCCGTGTCTTGGGTGGAAGCTCCGGTAAAGATTTAAGCCTCTTGCAATTACAGACATCAACCCATAACAACTCAGAGAGGTCTTTGATGCTCACTGGTAGGCTCTCAAAATTGTTTTGGTTAATAGCTAAATATTGAAGTGATTGTAATTGGCCAATATTGTCAGGTAACTCTTCAATATTACAATCCTCCAGTGTTAGGGATATCATTTTTTGGAAAACCAATAAATGGAAGAGAGGGATACTCGATTGATTCTGCATCTTACATCTGCTCAAAACTAAATATTCAAGGTTGATCAAATTTGTTACTGACATTGGCAATTCTACATCCTCCAATGCAAGGAAATCCAGAGTTGTTAAATTTTCTAGGTCATTCGGCCATCTGTCAAGTTTGGAACACCTCCGGAGATTAAGATTTCTAAGAGATTTTAACCCACGAACACTCTCTGGTAATCTCTCAAGCCTTGAACAATAGCAAAGATTCAATATTTTTAGTCTAAATAGATGCTCTATTGATATCAATTCTTTTATCGCAGTTCCACCTAGATATAGCTTTTCAACTGTAGAGGGGAGATATGGAACTATTTTGAGATTAAAGCACTTGGAGAGATGAATTTCTCGAAGTGATTTGCAATGATCACTAATTGGAAGATTACCAATGCCTTCGCAGCCTTCTAGAGTCAAGATCTCAAGATTTGGCATGAGTGAAAAATCTGGCATTCTACATAGATGCTTAGAGTTGTAGAGATTAATATGTTTCAAATTAACAAGTTCCTGTATATATATATAAAAAAAAAAAAGAATTAAAACAGAATAAATAACATACATATATTTGCAATTTAAAGCAAATAAAATCGCAATATGTAAGTTAACAAATACCTGGTTACCAGTCCAAAGTTCTTTAACTTTGCTATTAGGCATGTGAAGTTCAACAAGGTTCCTTGGATTAAAATTTGGTGGCAATGATTTGGCAGGATATCCATCCCAGCAAAAGTACCTTAGCTCAGAGAAATCAGATTCAAGGACCTCAAAGCCATGCACCTTCTTTTCACCCCTGGGGCTAATTTCTTTCCAGAGTCTTAAAATTAAGCCCAATGTAGAGGAATCAGATTCATGCACCTTCTTTTCACCCTTAGAGCTAATTTCTTTCCAGAGTCTTAAGATTAAGCCCAATGCAGTCCAGAGTCTTAAGATTAAGCCCAATGTAGAGGAATCAGATTCAGGCACCTTCTTTTCATGCTCAGACCCATAAAATTCCAAGAATCTTAGGTTTTGCATGTTGTTGAAAGCTTTAGGATTTAAATGCAACTCGGTTACTTTAGACATATCCAAGCGTATGCTGCGAATTGCTCTATTTCCCTGATAATAAGGAGCAAAATAATCAAAAGTCATTTTCAAAATACATCAATTCATAAGAATTTTAATTTCAAATAACATGTGTATTATCTTTTCAACTTTCTCATGTATAAAGTTAAACTAAAAAATTAGTGTTTTGACTCTTACCGCATTATTCCTCAATACTTTAACGATGTCCTCGTGATTCCACAAATGACTTTGTATGTCAAGATTATGGATTGATTCTTGCCGAAAAATTTTTCTACTCATTTCTTGAAGTAAATCATGCATTTCTATGGTGCCAAATGATTTAGTTATTAGAAGAGACCTTTCAATGAGAACATTTATACAAATATGAGAGTCCAAGTCATCAGCATTTAAGATTGCTTCTATAAAATCTCTTTGATAACCTTTGAAGAAACATGCAATATCCAAAAATACAACCTTCTCTTCATGTTTTAATCTATCATAACTTATTTTTAATACCTCATGGATATCCTCACAACCATTGATTTTCAAGTTTTTTAGTGCACTTTCCCATTCTCTCTTTGTCCTCTTGCACAGATGGTCACCTAAAACTTTAAGAGCCAGTGGAAGACCTTTACAACGTTCTACTATTCCGTTTGATAACTCAATGTAATCTTCTGTTGGACTCTCTTCTTTAAAGGCATGTAGCTTAAACACTTGAAGAGCCTTATGAAAATCTAACTCTTTCATCTCGTGTATGTGATGATGCACTCCGCAATTTGTTAGCACACGTTTATCCCTTGTTGTTATGATGATTCGACTTTCTAAATCCAAGCACCTAAAAATTTCCATTAAAAATTCCTTTTGCTTTAAATTTGTAGTCACATCATCAAACACAATCAAAACTCTCTTGCGGCTAAGTCTTTGTCCTGGGAAGATGAATCCACCATTGGGATGTAAATCCCCTGAAAGTGTTTGACTGAGTTTTTGGCGTATGTCATTTAGTCCCCCGCTTTTCTCTGATTGTTCTCTAATATTTTCAATGAAATAAGAAGCTTCAAACAGTCTAAAGATTTTGTTGAATATAGCTTTAGCAAGAGTAGTTTTACCGATACCCCCAATGCCCCAAATTGCTACATTGTGAACACCCTTCGTACATAATAAATCTTCAATCTCCTCAATCGATGAATCTAGTCCGACTAGGTTCTCGGTCTGAATTGTTGTGGAGTCATAAGAGAATCTTTTCAAGATATCATCCACAATATTCCTTACAAGTGATGCCTCACTCCTGAAAGTAAAAAATGAATAAATTAAATGATACTAAAATTAAATGACCAAAAACGAAATAAAGAAATGTAACATAACTTTAATTCTTTTCTATTTTCTTTTAACTGTCAATTGAATAAAAAATTTTATATAGTAAGATTGGGATAATGAAGAACTGTGTCATGACATGAAGGCAAATTCTATCTGATTAGAAAAAAGTTCAATACTGGAAAAAATTTTGTATTCAAATATAATTGATCATTACATTCCATTTTGTAAACACTTACAAAACTTATCAATATGTAATTATCTTTAAATGACATCGAATTTGGACAGCAATTGGCAATCATCCCATAAAAAAAATTTATATCAATGTAGTTACAGTGAGATAAAGAGTAAGTATTGTCTATTGAAAGATTAAAGAAAAATATTTCTACAAGGCCTTATTTTAAGTATCTATTTTGTTCCAAATGATCGTTCTTTGAAATACTCTGTAGTAAATTTGAAAAAGAAAAAAAAAAAAAGAAATTGCTGAAAGTAAGATTATTACGTAAAAGACATTGATAAAGAAATTT
>JAJEJH010002154.1:0-11111 GCA_026122585.1 Anacardium occidentale
GGCCTCCTCCGCCAGAAACCTTGGCCGGAAACGGCCGTTGGGGCCAAAGCTGGCCATCTCCAGCCGTTTCCGGCCATTTTTTTTGCCGGAGGAGGCCAGATCTGGCCGCCTCCGCCAAAAGACGAGGCGGCCAGATCTGGCCGATCTGGCCGCCTCCGTCTATTCCGGAGGCCAGATCTGGCCTCCCTTGGAGCCAGGTGGCCGGAACGGCCACCTGGTTCTATTAACTGCGGCCACCACCGCCGACAAGACGGCGGTGGCTGGTTTTTATTTTTTCAAAAATAAAAATTTTTTAAAATTTTTTATAAATTTTTTTATAAATTTTAATATATATTTAAATATTATTTTATATTTTTATAAATTTTAATTCTAAAATGACTAATTTATCCCTTAACTTACTGTTGACTGTTAGAGTTAACAGTCAATGGGTGGGACTTCGGGCTTTTAAACTTAAGCGGATGGGAATTTGTCCCCGCCTCAAACTATGGGTGGGAAAATGTCCTTTGGCCGGAAAAAAATTGCAGAGAGAAGACCGATTGCTGTGTGGCAAAAGCCTACTAATCATGTGCACTGCATCCGGAAGTCAAAGGCTCAGAGATCAGCACGATTTTCATATGCCAATGTAACCTTTTAACTCTTCTTGACAACTATGCTCTGTCTATATTTTGTTGTTTATGAACTCTTCGACAGGTATAAGAAGATGGATCCCTGCATTACTCCTTTTCTAGATGTGAAAGATATCCATAATATACCCGGAGGCATTCTTGAAGTTGGCCTAAAGGTTGAATAAGGTTCAATTACTGAGAATTGAAGTGCATTTTACATTGTCTGCTACTTTTAAATTATTTGAAAGAGAATTTAATAGATGATTCAACTTTGCTCGGTCACAGGTGGGAAAAAGCTAAGAGCAAATGAAAATTTGAATGAGAAAAATAGAGCTAGATTTCATAACCTTATTCTTACAAGATCAGAATTTCGAAAGTTTTCTTTGCCGCATCTTGCCTTCATAGTGGAAAATATATATTTTTGCTTTACCTTTGAATAGTTCTCTGCGTGATCCATGCCATTGAATTTGAAAGCGAAAATTGTCAGTCCAAAAAACATGCATAGGACATCTTGATTTTTTTCCATCAGCAAACTTTGGTATCTTTCAATCATACTTGTGGGGCTCCGGTTGAAGAACTTATTGTTCCGAGGCCTAGAGCTAGAATGAAATTAACTAGGTCGAAATGTGAAAACCCTTTTACTATTTCTGAACACATTGATGAACTGCTGCAATTTAGAATACAAAGATGCAAGCAAAATTTCATAACGTTACCAGCTTGTCTTAGAGTTGAAGGCTTCTCAAACTGCCCAGGAGAACAGGTACCTAACATTCTGGTATCAGAGCACACAATGACAAGGATGGAGAACAAGGTAAAGGGTTGGAAAAGGAGGTACAAGGACTGGAAGGGGTGCTCCAGGGAGTTAAACACGTGATTGGAGGACCGGATAACAAAATTGGAGGGCTAGTAGGAAGGATGGAAGTGGCTTCAGGTCATATCTTTCCCATTTATCTCGGATTTGTATCATAACAAAATGGCCATCCACAAAGCATATACACTTTGTGTATCAACCAAAAATGAACTGATCATGAAATTATCCATCCAAAAACATCATCAGTTTATCATCAAATGTTTTAATTAATAACCAATCATTTGCATCTTCTAATTTATTTGTGCTGTGTATTACAGACTTGAATGCTGGATCCCTCATTATCTAACACATTGGGCACCTTCTGTCATGCAATTAAAAGTGTGCAAGACGAATAAAATTGCAACAAGTCACACAGATCAGATACAGTAACAATAACTTGAAGCAAGGATTATCAAACAGAAACTTGTTATACCCTGCAACATTCAGCTTTTCAAGCAATAAGCAGAATACAAACTACAACTGCAACAGAGAGCAGTTCACAAAAGTTGGAAGAAGGCATACTCAGTTTACTTCATCATAATTATTGTTAAAGGAAATTTTAAAGAGACCTCACAGGAATTTCCTATATGGTCTGCCTGCATCTTCATCTTGCATATGCTGTCACATAATTAACGAAATGTCAGTCAAATGAATAATCTTAAAAATAAAATAAAAAAGATCCTATCAGAATTCATATGTCATGGTGTATGCCAAATAATCTATTCCAACAAGTTAAAGCAATTATAAGTCTATTATAATAGTCATCTACAACACATGGCTAAACAGATGTCCTGCATATTACATTCAAATGTGTACTCACTAGGTCTTAGATTTCTGGGGCAAAGGTTAAAAACACAGCATTCTAAGGATTCGTACTTTCTAAACTCAACAAAAAATGTAGCCAAATCCAGTAAAAGTTATCTAATTTGAAATTAATACTTGAAATGAATAAGTTCCCTTTTGATTGATTGATAATCATTAAATGAAAAAAGGAGTTTCATCCTAGTTTGCTTGGACAAAATGAGGAAGAGAGAAAACAAAAAGTAATGAAATTTTTTTAATATATATCCCTACGCTTTCTAAAAAACTGGTTTCTAAATCAGGGATTACAGCTGGAACTGATTAACTTTGTATGGTTGTGAAACTTGTGGGATGATGTCTAGGGATAGAGCTTAGGATGGCTATAAAGATGGGACATGTGAGGTTTAGGGAATGCGTCCCTAGCAGTCAGGCGGAAAAATAGGAACACAAACAAAACAGCAAAACAGATGATAAATTAGTAAATAAGAAACAATTATCATGTGAATGAACTTAGAAAAGAAACCAATTTCATATTTATCTTTGCGTCATACTTGCAAAAGCTTTAAATAAACATATACGTAATCAAAGCTCTTCAATTTATCTTCCAAACACCACAACCTTCCCTCCACTTTCCAACCCCAAAATCCTGCCTGGGCATTCAATGATGAGATTTATTTGTTTGCTAGGACAAAAGAAATACATGAAACATCCTTCACATATTTGTTAACTAACTAAACTTGCCAAATAACTTTTAAAGGATAAGGCAATATGAATTCTGATTTACCTGTAGTGTCTTCACTTATCTTTGAATCATGAACAACAATTTAAAATTAGCACTTGCTACTCCATTCATAGTCCAATAATATGAAATACAAACACTACATTTAAATGGCTCTCTTCTGCACAAATTTATACTTGGTTGCACAATAGATAAAGGTATAAATTCATACACACCCTAAACTATTGCCTGATGAAATGAAGCAAATTTAGAAACCAAAAATTTTAAGAGGCCCCAGGATGTGTATCCATAAGAGACTTATTTTTTTGTAATCTCATTCTGCTCTTTTTATCTCTCCCTTCTCTTCCCTCATGCCAGATCGACAGCCACTCCACAAATCAACCCCAACAAGCACACTCTCCTCTATCACTCTCTTTCATATTCTATTCTATCGCCAACACTTCATATTTGGTTATGCAACTACACTTAATCAATTTTTTTTTTTTAAATTTTCCTATTCAGAAATGCCACAATCTTTTCTACATATTCACCACTCTCCCTGGTCTAAACTACGAGCTAATACATCCAGACCCACCAAACTTGATAACCAAGAAACTTATACAATATAATATCTGAGTATTTATCTCAAACGGATATAAGCGCTCAATCTTATGTCAAAACCAAAGCCCAGACTCAGCAGTTGCCCTAATCAAGTTATCGCCACCAAGCTTTGTGCCTCATCTCACTGAATGCCCTCATTATTAACGGTTCCATCGTATTGTGCGGACATATAAAGGAGTAAACTGAGTTTCGTTATGAACATTAAGTGTTTGATGAAATGCTTTAACCAGACAGATTCCTACATGTCATTGATGTAGGGTTTGCAAAGAGAGCTTAATTTTAATTATCAATTACACTCATTTGACTATCAAATAGATGAGTGTTGAAATAATATTGCAGGAAATGTGAAAGATCTATAAAGAAACTTACGAATTCTCTGACAATGCCCTTGTAAATGAAGATGGGGATAGCGATGCCGAAGAAGCCCACGATAGCCAAGTTACGGCGGGTCCACCTGAAATTATACTCCAAATTCTCACGCGTGGTGCTCCACTCCTCGATGAACCTGTTCTTGTTTGCCTCCATTCCTCCCCCCATTTTTTCTGTTTCGCTCTCTTTTCTCTCTACGGTTTTCACTTTGGTCGATCTACTTTTTCTTTTAGACGCGATTATATCTTAGACGCCCTTGAAAAGTTGACTGTTTGGCTATGAGGAATAGCATATTCCTGGAAAAACCATGTTTGCACAGCCCTAATGTTTTGTTCTAGTCTTCAAATCCATCTAATTTTATAAACTATCAACCATACCCTTCTGTGTAGAAATGACAATTCGACCAACAAAACTGAGTCTCTGGCTTGCCTTTCCCTAAACAGGAAAATGATTCTCTGATAGGGATGGAGACAAAGATAAGAATAAAGATAACTAAAATTCTCACAATCGAAGATATAACGAGAACATGAATGAAGATGACTAAAATCCCCCACAATCAAGAATGGGGTGAGAACAAAGATAGATATATTTTTTACCTATCTCCTCATTTTCTTTCTCTTCTACATATTCTCTAAGCTCTTAAATATTGAATTACATTTAAAAATTTTAAATTATTATAAAGATACCTTAAGAATAATGAATCAATTATTTTTCTGACAATGATAGAGAATAAAAAGTAAGGAAAATTTTTCCTATAGGGATAGGGGAGAAGAGGGATGGCTAGATAAATTTTTTCCATGGGAAGGAAACGAAAATTCCTAATTATTTCTAAATTAGGGACAAAATAGAGATGAGAAAAAAATTTTGCTTATGGAGACAAACAAAAATTACGGTATTGCACCTTTACTTGGCCTTTCGCCATCTTTACTTGGAGGGTAGATTACTCATTACTCCAAGATTTGATAAATTTAGAATCTTCTCTAAGTTTTTTTCCCTTTTTAGAGTCGTTATTGTAAAACACCGATATGGCAAAACAAACCTAGAAGGGAGGTGAATAGGCATTTTGAAAACCTTGATAAAATTAAAAGCCTTTAAGCCAAAGCCAATTAAGCAACACAACCAAAAAAATAAACAATTTAAAGCAAATATATATAAAGTAAAAGAGTAGAGAAAATAAATGATTAGTCAATTTTTATAGTGGTTTAGAGCTTTTCCATAAGCCTCTTACATCCACTTCTCTAAGCAACTTTGCTTAAAGTCTTTTTTCACTATTTTCAATCCTGAAGAAATAATAGTTTTTGTATAAGAGATTTTGTCTTTTTATACTAGTTTCTGAATAAGGAATTGCACTCTTAACGTAGTTTTTTAAAATGATTCTGCCTTTACACTAGTTTTACATGATTGCACCAAAAGGTTTATGGAAATACAAGAAATAAGCCTCTATAAGGCAAATATAGCAATTAAGCTTACAATGGTTTCTCTCAAATGATTTACAAAAATAGTCTAGTAAGAGAAATTTGTGAAGAAGAATAAGAGAATAAGGATGAGTGCTTAAGGTGTGATTCTCTAACCCTATATCCTTCAAATCATCTCTAATTTATAGCATCTTGCGAGAGATAACCATTAGAGTTGATTTAAGAGTCGTTAGGAAATTTTTGGCCAGTCACATGGTTATGTCCTTCATCTATAGAGTCGTGCTCTCTTTGATAAATGTAGTCTAACGGTCAAATTCTCCTATCACATGGGTGTGTACTCCACACACATATCAGAATAAATGTAGCCTATGTGATCTTTCTTATGATACCTACACAATCACCACATGATCAAGATTTTTTGTTAAACATGAGTATGTGAACTTGTCTACACAAGTGTGTACCCAATAAAGTCTGTTGAAAATGAGTATGACTTGGTCTACAGAGGAGTGCATTTTTAGAATATGTACACAGTCATGAGTTTAAAAATCGTATAGTTGTGCATCTTTAGTTTTTCATACACGAACACCTTACACAACTCACCCAAGTCATGTGTTTTCTTTATAAGACACATATAGTTGTATGGTCTAGTCACACACGATCGTATGGCCTGGTCATGCACAGTCGTGTATCAGACAAAATTTGTAAAACTAAAACCCTTGTCCTCTTTGTCATGGATCAAATCATACAAGGACTTAGTTAGATATTTCAACTTAAGTTTTGCAACATATCAAAACACATAAAAGTCCAACAATCTCCTCTTTCTGATTTGATGACAAAACTTATGTTAGAATGCATTTGAATGCAATTTCATGAAAAAAAAAAAAATTCAACATAAACAAAAATTTATTTCAAACAAATTCAAAATACTCAAAAAGTTTCATTTTAACATACCTAATATGTCTCCCCCTTTTTGTTATAAAACAAAAAGGTATGTTAAAAGTTTTTATTTAAGCATAAAAAAAAAAAAAAATCTCCCCTTTTTAAAAATGTTTGTCAATTTAAGCATAAAAACTTTTATAAATTCTCCCTCTTTTAAAGATAATTCTATCTCTCCCTTAAAAAACTGATCCCAAATAAGACACTCCCTTTTTTGTTATAAACTATCAAAATAAACGAACACTCCCCTTTGATAGATACCAATTGTGAAAGAAAAACACTCCCTCTTACATTAACTTATAACTAACACACAAGAAGTATTCAAACATGTCATTTCCCCCTGTTTTGTATGGATATTTTTAATAAATCCAACATTTTCATAAATAAGATATGATCATTAAAGCATTTTTGGGGATATATGCAAAAAATTTTAAAAATTCAAAAGTTTAACAATATTCTACATTTTTCATGTTAAATACGGTCATGCAAACTATGTGAATGGTCATGTATGTTTGATTATATGACATGTAAGGTTATCTGACATTCAAGTACGGTCCTGCGACTAGAAATATGATACATGCATGGTCAGGTAACCCATGTACATGATCATGTATGACCAATAAACCCAAAAATCTATATAAAACTACAATTTTAACACTGGGGTGGCGGGGGCGGGGGGAAGGGAGAGGGCAGCGCCTTAGAAGGCATTCCAAATCAATGTACAATTTTTCAAAAACAGTTTTAATTCATTTCAAATCATTTAAAACAACTTAAAACCACATGTCAAACATGTCTAAGATCAATAAAAACATAATTGACATATTGGAAATCATTATTGCAAATTTTAGGGAATCTGGGGAACAAAAATGTTTTGTGCACAAACTTGGATCAAAATATCATAAACACATCAATTTTACATGTTTTGATCATGGGAGACTAACAATATATGAATTCATATCATTTGTAATCAAAATGATCAAATTTGATCCTATTTGACATGAATTCTAAATGTGCCAATTTCGCACTACAAGCACGTATATATTCACAACCAACTTGCATAAATTTAATCCAAATACTCAATCATAACAAGTAGTCATATATCCACTCAACAACAATCACAACATGACATCATTATCATCAACCAAGTAAAAATTAAATAAGCATATAAAGTACTTATTTGGATAAATGATCTTTTTACACCATATTTTTATCTCTTGTTTTTTGTGTAGAAACATAGGAAGACTCGTTCTTTTTTCTCATTGTTTAAGTCTTCCCTACTCTAAACGACAAGTACCCTTTTCTTTGATTTCTTTTTCTTCACCTAAGGGCATTTTTATTGATAATACCTTTTGTTGGACCCCTGTATACTTTGAATTGATGTAAAACATATATTAAAATATCTAACTAATCATTGCATAAAATGATTATGGCAAGAGAGGACCAAAGGGTTCAATTTTATAGGTTTTACTTGGTGCATGACCATGTGTGACTAGGTCGTATTATCGTATACGTGCCATTTAGGTAATACATGACTTGGTTAAGTCATGCAAAGCATCCGTGCATAAAGAAACAAGAATGCATGACTATATGCTTTCGAGCACACAATCATATGCTTTAAATTAAGGACGTACTCCTATGTATACCAAGCCATGTAGCATCCTAGATCCAGAAGCCCTTAGGGATAGAGTTTTGGGGTTAGAAATCGAATTCAGAGAGAGATTGGGAGTCTGATAGAGTTCAGGGGTGAGTTGGTAAGTTTTCGGAGCCATGCGGCTTCCGTTGGAATCCTTTCGGAAGGATTCGATCAGGCGAGTGAGCGGGAAATGAATTAAGTTCATTTTCCCTTGTGCACGCCCGTGCATCATTGGTGCACGCCCGTGCGTGGCATAGTATTTAAGTGGAGCCGAGAGTTATTTGATTCTTTTCTCACCCGTTTGCATTTTAGCCATATTCTCTCTTCCCTTTTCAGTTCCTCCGGTTCCTAGAGAGGAGATCCAGCTGCCAATACCTCCTAATCCGATTAAAGAGCCAAGAGATTAGTGATTTGAAGCTTGGTTTCAAAGCATGGAGAGAGGTAAGTGGTCTCCACTTCTCCTCGCATTTTCCAGGCATGCTTTGTGATGTTTGATGCCATGGATGAGTTCTTTGCATGTTGATTTATGTGGAGAATGCTTATTTGATGCTGCATGTTGATTTGGTTGATGGATTTTCCATCCTTGGATTGTGCATGTGTGTATGTATGGCTTTGGAGAGAGAAAGAATATGTTCCCATGGTAAATCGTTTGATGGTTGATGCATGTGCAAGTTGAGGCTTGAATTGTGTTAATTGGGATGTTGAGAACATGTGTTTGAAGTGTTATTGTGAATGAATGTGATTTGGTTGGCCGTTTCGTGAATTTTCTGGGTGGTGCTTTGTTGAAGAACCAGACACACGACCGTGGGCCAGTATGGCACGGCCGTGAGCCTGTGTTTCTCCAGATGCACGCCCGTGTGCACGACCTGTTCACGGCCAGAAAATACATGTGCACGCCCGTGTGTCCGCATATGCACGCCCGTGTGTAGGCATTTTCAGTGAAGATGAATAGTGAATTTCAGTAGCTTGCACGACCAGGCGCACGACCGGTGCACGGTCCCGTGCGTCAGGGTGCACACCCGTGCATCAGCAGATTTTCAGAAAAATGATATTAATTGTTTAATTAAGCATGGGAAATTCAGATAAAGGCTAATTGGCTGCAGATAAGCATTTAATGAGCATGTATTCAGATAATAAACTGCATGTGCATATCATGACATGACATGTAGTTCAGAAAGGATCAGAGGGATCTGAATTCAGCAGTATTTAGAACCCGATGTACGGGTAAGAGTATATGTGGAACACGAGGGGGCATCTGTGGGATTCAGCCTTCTGACACCAGTCAGAACGCTCAGCAGTATTTCAGATTCAGTTCCTGACACCAGTCAGATGATCAGCAGTATTTCAATATTACCATCTGACACCAGTCAGATTGGACAGCAATTATTATTATTCAGCAGCTTTCTAGCCAATAGCTAGAATGGTTAACCCACATGGCCAGGATGCCGAATCCCTGTGTTCACCAGTCTGATCAGCACAGCAGGTACCCGAGGGTACAGAGAGGTATTCAGATGCATGCATCCAATAGTTTCAGTTATCATGACATGACATACGCATCATGACATGAACACATATGATAATAATGAATGAATGAGATCCAGATGATCAGTTTCCAGATTCCAGCAAGCGCATAGATGTATGATTAGGGCCGAGGCCCAGGTATGTTTGAATTATATGATTGTTTGTGCTTGCTTGGGTATTGAAAGAAGTAAGGAGCGCTTACTGGGTGATCTTTATCACTCATCCCCCTCCTTCTTCCAGTTTTTCAGGTGTTTGTGCTGTGGCTGGGGAGCGGTTGGATCGAGGCTGACGGAGAGGGCACACATACATCGCGATCAGTTTTGTATATCAGTTTTGGACCTGTGTGGTCGTTTTGTATATGTGATGATGTATTTAGATGTATCTGAACAGTATGTATGTATATGATGTAGGCCAGCGGGCCCATTGTACAGAACAGATATGTATATTCAGTGATGTATATATATATATATATATTCCAGTTTCCGCATGTGTACAGAATTGTATAGTTTCAGGATGTTTGTTTTATTTCTTTTCGTAGGATTCCCGTTGCGGGTACCCAGGTTTTCAGGTTAGTAATAAAAGCTCCCCATTGTTATTCAGCAGCAGGGGTACTCGTGGCGACGGGTCTTATATTTGTTGGTATCAGAGCATATTGTAAGTGTGTGGTGCTTTTCTCTCCTTCACAGCCGTCGTCCAGACCCTCCTCACAGCATAGTCAGGTATTTATTTTCCAGATTGATTGTGTTATGTGATTCTAACCCCGTGTTTGCTGGTGATGCTATAGATAGTGAAGCATATGTCCCTAGATATCTAGACGAGACAGATAGTAGTTCACCCGCCCGTCCCATGAGTGTTAGTGATAGGCGGCAACCTCAGACTACCTCCCATGTGTCGATGAGACCTGATCAGTTGAGAGATATGATTGGGGATGTTGTCAGAGAGAGCCTTCAGTAAGCTGGAGTGGGTAATGCTACAGAGCCAGATAGAGTTACTCCTCCTCAGTTTGAGAGTCATCAGATTCCGAGGAGAAGACATTCCCAGTCTCAGCATCAGTCACATCATCAGTCGCATCTGCAGTATCAGCGACAGTATCAGTATCAGTCGCAGTCTCAGTCAGTTAGAGAGAGGCATCAGTATCCAGCGGGTTATGCAAATTCCAGTCAGAGTATGAGTACAGATACTGTGGGTACGGGTTCTTCAGATTGACTTCATCTAATCTACCATCTGTCAGGGCCGTATCAGCCAGTGAAATTTAGTGGATCCAGAGATCCAGCAGTGGCAGAGGACTGAATAGAGTCAGTCGAGAGTGTTATGGGCCTCTACCCGTTATCAGAGAGAGAGAAAGTTAGATATGCAGTATTCCATCTTAAGGGTGATGCCAAGGTCTGGTGGAGTCTAGCCAAGACTTCCATCAGCAAGGAGCAGATGACATGGGTGAAATTCAGACAGCTTTTTGATGCAGAGTACAGGAGTATGGAGGTGTTGTATGCTAAGGACCAGGAGTTTATTGATTTGGCTCAGGGGTCGAGCTCAGTGAAGGAGTATGCTACCAGATTCAATGCTTTAGCGAGATTCGTCCCAAGTTTGGCAGGGACAGAGTTGGGCCGAGTTCAGAAATTTATCCATGGGTTGCATCCTGCGA
>JAJEJH010002155.1:0-11110 GCA_026122585.1 Anacardium occidentale
TATTTTAAAAGTTTCAGTAAATTTGGTGGATTGCTTGTGATGCTTCTTCTTTTACATGCTGTACCTATTTATTTGTCATTTCTTTTGAGGTTTTCTGTTGAGAAGATAGATCTTATAGCTGCAATGGTTTGTAAGACAAGTTCTTGTTGAATTGGACTGTGCTTCTTTTTCCTGCTTATGCAGAGAAATCTTTCCATGTGCTGTATGCTGACATCAGTTCTTAAATTTAATATGACGCAGGTCTGGCTGGTTGCCTCGTGTGGAATTTAATTGCGATTACCATAGCCTGGATCAAAGGGGGAGGTTGTTTCCAAACTTATTATTAGCTAGCGATTGTAGTTACTGTAACATCATCTACTGATTTTCTCTCTAACTTTCTTCTTTGTAGATCCAACAATTTGGTTTCTTGCTATCATCTACTGCCTAACAGGAATTCCTGGATCATATGTGTTGTGGTATCGCCCTCTTTATCGCGCTATGAGGTATTACCTTTGGTTCATCTCAAAGTTGATCTCATTTCTTTCGCAGCTGCTCAGTATTGGATATCATTTGAAGCTTACTCTATTAAACAACCGCTGCTGAAAGTTCATGGGCTTCCATAGTTTCAGTTCTATGAATTCTTATTGCTTTCAATAACTTTAAGGCTGGTTTTAGGATTTGTGCAAGTGTCTGAATCTCATTTTATTGATTTCCTTGATCTTGGACCTTGTTGTTTGAACTTATATAGAAGATTATGAATGCTTTGTCATGATCGCAGACATCATCTTGTGTCTGTAAATTTAGCAAACAAAGATCAGAATGCCATGTAAACATGTTATGGGAATGGTGAGGAATGTATATTGATTATATCAAAGAAATGATCTTTGATGAATTAGACAGATATTTTATATATTGTTGAAACTGCAGCTTATTGGTAGTTAATGAGTGTTGATGTTCTGTGTCTGTGCCCAATGTAAAGCTTCATTTTCTGATATGCAATTTGTGAATGGATTTAATTTACTTAGATTCTTTTTGATATAGGAATCATTTGTTCTTAAAACCTGGTTTACTTACAAGAATTCATGAGGATAATGTAAAATATGGTTCTTGCTATGCCATTTATGATGCACATTAGTATTCGGATCCACTTCTTGGTTATTAAACTCCAGTTTCCCTTTTATTAAAACAAAGGGTCCATTATATAATTGCATAGGAACTAATTTTGCAGGACTGATAATGCTCTGAAGTTCGGGTGGTTTTTCATCTTTTACAGTGTAAGCTTATAAGCAACAAATGATTTTCAACGCCAATAGAATATGTTATGAAAATTGGCTTAAGCATGTTTCCTCTTTTATTCATGCAGTTGCACATAGCATTTTGTGTCTTCGCTTCAGTAGCTCCTCCAATTATTTTCAGGGGGAATTCTCTTACGTAAGTTATCTTTGATTCTTTGCATATAAGAGGATATTGGTTTGGTAACAGATATGCACCTTTAGCATGAAGTTCAGGTAGTCAGTTTAAGTTGAATTATTCTTCCCCTAGTATGAGGCAGGCTTTATATTTGTCGTCTTTGTTTAAAGTGCAGAGAAAAAGGACAATATGCTCTCCTGCCTTTACTCAAACTGACCTTATTTTACCACTACAAGGATGGGTATTTCTTTTTAGTTCTGCAACTAATTTTTGTATTATTTCTTCCTGTGGACAGAGGTATACTGCCTGCGATAGAGGTTTTGGCCGAAAATTGGTTTGTTGGGGTAAGCCGTTTGACTTTATGTATTAATTTGTTAAGAGTTCTCTATTGATTCTATTGTAATTACAAGAATATTGCAACGGCTAAAAGGTGACGCTAAATTCATTAATTCATCTTACAGTGATATGCGATAAACCAGAAAATTAGTAACAAATAAACTTAAACAAACAAGCACATAGATTTACTTCAAAAATTACATATAAAGAACGAGAAATTTTCATTAGATCTGAAATTGAATACAAGAAGAGGACAATGGCTTTGTTTTCTCTCCTTTGGAAATTTGGAAGCCCGCAAAAACTTACCCTAAATGAGGACCAAGAATAGCTAGAAATGATATGTTAGATCTTTATGTTTATAATTGATGTCGATGGCCACCTTTAGAAGGCTTGACACTATTGACTCAAAACTGCAGGTTTTCTACTTTATAGGCTTTGCATTCTTCGCCATTGAATCACTAATCAGTATCTGGGTTCTCCAGGTTTGATAATCCAACTTGCTTTGGTTATTGAACATATTAATTAGTCTTCTGAGCCCATCTCTCTGTCTCTGTTTCTCTGTCTCTCTGTCTCTCTCATCCTTTGTATTTTGGGGTGGGAATGTGCAGCAAGTCTACATGTACTTCCGAGGCACCGGCAAAGCTGCAGAGATGAAGCGTGAGGCTACAGCAAGGGCCATGATGGCAGCTCTATGAGAAAGATGACCTCACTCGTCGGACAGAACAAAGCTTGATCGGTTCAAAAGATTCTATTACTTAAAAATCGATTTATATACAACCTTTTTATGTTTACTCTGTGGAGATTCAAGGTCAAGGATCTCCAGCCGCCATTTCTCCACCGTCTTTTATTTAGAATCTAATGTTTGAATAATTTGGACAGGCTACTTGATTTTTTTTGGTATTATATAATATATTTTATCTTTACTTCAGCCAAATATAACAAAAATAAGTTCATAAACAATAAGAAAATTGTTGGCTTGCTGCTGTTTCAGGAGAAACAGCGAGGAGGCGATGCTTAGCCGTAGCCATACTCAATTTCAGACTTTCAGGTGGCGTGCTGGTGGTGGGCATTGGTCAGTATAAACACAAAAATAATTACCCATTGCAAAAGACATGAAATCGCTTAACAATTTAATGAAATCACTTAACAATTTAATGAAATCACTTTAAAATAATATCAAATTTTGGTATAAATTAATTAAACCAGATGTTTTTGACGATTTAACACTAGGATTTTGTTTTGCATTAATAAATCTAAAAATATTTTATTCTATTAGCCCATACATCCGTGGCAGTCAAACGATGCCTTTTGCAAAGCAACACGCCTAGAAGCATAACATAACCCAAGAGCGTCGAGGGTCTCTGTGGGGTTAACCTTCAATCTAAGTCAAAATCTTCTCTCCTGCCCCCTAAAAATTATTTAGTTAATGGTAGGAGAAACAAGTATGGTGGCGTTTTGCCTTCGATTTTTACGGGCTTTAGAGTCTAATGATGATTTAGAAAATACCCTTAGTTCATTGTAAAAATCTTAATCCGAAAGTACATAGAAAATTCTGTTAGGAAGCCAAAACTAACGTCTCCCTGATGAGCAATATTCCCTGGCGAGGTTACGATGAACACAGTTGTCAAGGGTTTGAAGGATGTTGGAGAGTTTGATAGGGCAGTAAGGTTTCGTAAGGATTGGTGTGTTGGGCCGGCGGAGAGTTAAATGATTTTGAATTAGACTCTATGGTTGATTTTGAGAATGGGTCTGCCTCTGCACCAGTTAGTTTTAAGCAGTTTCTGTCAACTTAACTTTTCAGGGCAAAATCCCACTACAAGGAGCATGAGCTCGTTGGACATAGAGAATTCTATTAGGAAGCCAAAACTAATATGTTGATTGATTTGTATGGGAAGGCAGGTCGTCTTAAGGGCGCAGCTAATATAGTTGCTGAAATGTTGATATCTGGGATTGCGGTAACTGTGGAAGTCATGGGCATTTATCAGAGGCAGAATCTCTGCTTAATAAGATGAAGGAAAGGTGGATATCCCCGGATACAAAGACATAGAATATCTTCTTAACTTTGGATGCTAATGCTGGGAACATTGATGTTGCCCTTAAGTGTTATTGGAAGATCATGGAGGTGGGCCCTTTCCCTAACTTACAGAGCTGTTCTTCATGTTTTATGTTAGCAGAACATGTTTCTAGAGGTGGAAGCTACACTTGAAGAAATGCAGAAATCTGGACTACCTATTGATGAGCCTTTCTCCTCTTGCAATTATATAGGTATATGTTTTTTTAAGATATAAATTTGATTCAAAGTAGCCCTCTTATAGATTATCAATCATATTAAATAATTAAATTTTAGATAAACATAATATTTCAGTCAGATACTTAATTAAAAATTGAGCGCTTTGCTACAGTACCCTTTTCCTCCCCGTTTTCAAAATGGTTCTCTCCCGCTCCTGCTGCTGCCCGTGGCTCCTCTGGTGACTATCTTCACCTCTCTCGTTTCTGGCCCCTTCTTCGCTCCCCCGCCGGTCGGCCGGCCTTCTGCCTGGCCGTCCTTCTCTCCGTTTGGGCGTCCTCGTTTTGTACGTTCCTGCTCTGTCTCTTGCGTGTGGTCTCTCCTGTTGGGGTGGCGTGTTCTCTCGGTGCCCCTGGCTTGCTTTGCTGAGGGTGGCGTAAGGTGAGTCCCCTTTCTCTATTTCCTTCTCCGCTTGTGCTGTTCCCCTGGGGCCGTTTTGGTTGCCCTGGTTAGTGGGTGCTCCTGTGTGTTGGTTGTATTTCTTATAGTTGTGCTGTAGTCTGTTTTCTTTTTGGCTGTGTGGGTGCTTTAGTTCAGGAGTGTGTGCGTTTCTCTGTGTGGAGTATTGTGAGCTGCGTGTGATCATTTTGATTTTACTTTAATTTTTATTTAATTTTACTTTTCCTGTTCTGTACTGCTTGGGTGTGAGGTGTGTGCTGCGTGTGGTTGTGCCTGGCTGTGTGTCATGGCTGATGATGCGTGCTCTTCGGATGTAATTGTTGTGCCTGATCTAAAGGTTGCTGATTGTGTTGTGAGCTCTGTTCAGAACGAGATTGGTGTGAGTCTGGCCAAACCTTGGAATAAGTTGTTTGAGAGGACGAAAACTTCCTCGGTTTTGGAATATATACCCCCAGTGGCTCCTAGTGAGGGTGGGAAATGTATAGTTGAGCTCCCTGAAGATCTTGCATGTGAGGGAGCGAAAAGATGGGAATCTTGTGCTGTAGGGTTCTTCTTAGGTAGAAGACCACCATTTTATGTGGTTAAGAGATTCGCCGAAAAAATGTGGGCTAGCCAAGGTCTTGTTGAAGTGACCTCAAACGGACAGGGCATGATTATCCTAAAATTTAATGAGGTTGAAGACTTAGACAAAGTTTTAGACAATGACCCGTGGTATATTGGTGGCCAACCTTTCTTCATCAGGAGATGGGCGAGGAACATATCGATGTTGGCTGAGGAGATTAAGACGGTTGCGGTTTGGGTTAAAATCTACGGAATCCCTTTGGAATTTTGGAACCCAAAGGGATTTAGCTACATAGCTAGTGGAATTGGAAGACCACAAAGGCTTGATGCCGTCACAGAAAAAGGGTCTCGGTTGGATTTTGCGAGGATCAATATCGAAATGGAGCTAGGAAAAACCTTTCCGGACTCTGTGGATATCAAGCTCCCAAATGGAAAAATAATGGAATTAAAAGTGGACTATGCTTGGAGGCCGGTCAAATGCCAATCGTGCGGCCTATATGGTCATACTAGAGAAGAGTGTAAGCTAGATGACCAAAAACACGGATTTCTCAAGAGAGGCCCGAAAAACGCAAGACCAGAGAGGAATGTGCAGGGTAGAGAGAGCTTGAAAGATCAAAATGTAATTAGAGATGACAATAATGGTGCTAATGGGAAAGGGAAAGGAATTGGTTATATTGTGGAAAAAGGAGAGAACACCCTTCAGAAGAATAAAGGCAACAGATTTGAAATCTTGGGGAATACTAAAGGTGGAGAGGAGAACAGTACTTATGTTGTGGATGGAATGATAATTGACGAGGGAAGGAAATTTGACCACCTAGAAGAAACTTATCCCCCCTCCAAAGTGGATACTGAAAAAGGGCAGAGTATAAGACTAGATATGCAAATGAAGACTTCCACCTCAAAAGACAAGGCAGAGGGAAATGGGCAGGAAACTGATGAGACAGGTAACAGATTGGATGAAGATAGGGAAGATGGCAGAAGTGAGGAATCCCCCCAAATAAGATCCTTTGGCAAAGCTATCATAGTTGATGAAATGGAGACCAAAATTTTGGATTTCATGAATGACCAAAAGGGAAGCAAAAAGAAGGGTAGGAAAAAGGGAGGTAGTAAATCCCTCTCGATCAAGATAAATGGTTAATTTTGCTGCTTGGAATATAAGGGGTTTAAATGGCCCCTTAAAGCAAAAGGAGATTAGGAAGCTTATTAGGAATAATTTGCTTGATTTCGTTGCAATTTTGGAAACCAAAGTAAGAGAAAGCAATAGTGATAACATCAAAAAAAATATTTGTGGTGATTGGCAGTGGGTTAACAACTACGACTCATGTCAAAGAGGCCGCATATGGATGTTATGGAATATGGACAACATTAAAACTCAAATGATTGAACAAAATGAGCAATTAATTCATTGCGAGATTGAGACGATCCCAAATGGCGACAAGTTTCAGGTTACGATTGTTTATGGTGCCAATGGGTATATGGAAAGAAGAAGACTTTGGAAGGATATGATTATGATAAGCACGAACACTAGAAATATTCCCTGGGTGGTGGTGGGAGATTTTAATGCAATAAGGAGGAAGGAGGAAAAAATCGGAGGAGTGGACCATTGGAGTGATCGTGATGAAGAGTTTAATGATTGTTGCAATATAGCACACTTAGAAGATTTAAGACTTGTTGGGCCTGACCTAACTTGGAGTAACATGAGTGAAGGAAGCCAAAGAATTGCTTGCAAACTTGATAGGATTTTGGTAAATGAAAAGTGGTTTGACAAGTACCCCTATTCGTTTGGTGTTGTGCTTCCTAATGGCATATCTGACCATTGCCCTTTAGTTGTCCGATGTGATAATTTGGTTGGGAGAAGGAAATGCCCGTTCAAGTTCTTCAATTTTTGGGCCTCAGACAGTCGTTTCTTGCCTCTAGTTAAAGAGTGTTGGGATATTGAGATTGAAGGGAACCCCATGTTCAGACTTGTTAGGAAAATGAAAATTTTGAAAGGAAAGTTAAAAGATCTGAACAAAAAAGAGTTTTGGTGCATCTCTGAGAGAGTTAAGAATGCTAAAGACCGGCTTGATAATGTGCAAGCTAGACTTCTCATCAACCCGTTTGATGGGACGCTTGCCGAGGAAGAGAAAGAGCTTGCTCGGAACTATAAGAAGATTAGTTGGATGGAAGAATCCCTGTTAAAGCAGAAATCCAGAATTAAATGGCTAAAGGAAGGAGACCAGAACTCTAGTTATTTTTTTAAGTGTCTTAAGTGTCGCAGGAACAGAAATGCCATCAAAGCCATTAGAAATGAGAATGACACTTTGATTATGGACAAAACTCAAATCAGAGATAATCTTGTGGGTCACTTCAAGGACATTCTCACCCGCAATGATAGAGTCATTTACTGGGAGAACATGCCCAATTTTTTTGAGAACAGTATCCCCTCTCACAAGGCCTTTGAGATGGTCCAAGATATCACTGATGAAGAAATAAAAGGGATCATATTTGCCATTGATAATAACAAGGCCCCCGGTCCTGATGGGTTTGGTGCCTTGTTCTTTAAAGTTGCTTGGGAGATTGTGGGGAAAGATGTTATTGAGGCGGTAAAGTATTTTTTCACTAATGGGTCGCTCCTCAGAGAGATCAACTGCACTATCCTTGCTTTGGTTCCGAAATGTGAGAATCCATCATATGCCAAAGACTTTAGACCAATTGCATGCTGTAACACAATATATAAATGCATTGCCAAAATTATTGCCAATAGATTGAAAGAGGTACTCCCTGATTATGTGAACAAAGCCCAAACTGCTTTTGTCAAAGGTAGAAGAATTGGAGACAATATTCTGCTCTGCAATGAACTTTTCAACAAATATCACAGGAACATTGCTAATAGTAAGAGGTGTGCCATTAAGATTGATTTGATGAAAGCCTATGACATGATCAGTTGGGAATTTATCATTACTTGCTTAAAGAGACTTGGATTTCATCCTACTTTTATCCACTGGATTGAGGAATGTATATCTACACCTATGTTCTCTGTCTGCATTAATGGTGAGTTAGAAGGCTTCTTCAAGAGCACTAGAGGATTAAGACAAGGTGATCCTTTGTCCCCCTACCTTTTTGTTACTGCCATGGAAGTTTTTTCTAGGATTGTTGAAAAGGAAGTCAGCAAAGGAGAATTTGAGTACCACTGGAAATGCAAAAGGAATAAAATAACCCATCTGTGTTTTGCTGATGATCTCATCTTGTTTTGCAAGGCTGAGAAGAACTCTATAAAAACATTCAAGGTCGCTATGGAAAATTTCAAAGTTTGGTCTGGCTTGGAGGCTAATAGAAGTAAGAGTAGTATTTTCCTTTCTGGGGTGCACGGAGAAGAGAAGAATGACCTCATCAATATTCTTGGATATGAGGAAGGCTCTTTCCCTTTTAAGTATTTAGGAATCCCAATGGTGTCCACTAAGCTTTCCATAGGGGAATGTAAGCCTCTGATCAACAAAATTCTAAATCGTATCTTATCTTGGAAAAGTAGATATCTTTCTTATGCGGGTAGACTGGTCCTCATCAAAGCTATATTGGTCAATATTCAAGTCTTTTGGGCTTCTCATTTCTTCTTGCCATGTAAGGTGTTTAAGGATATTGATGCCAAACTTAGGAATTTTTTTTGGAGTGGAGTAGAGCATAATATGGGTAAGGCTAAGGTCGCTTGGGAGGAGGTTTGCAAACCTTGTGATGAGGGTGGCCTAGGGATCAGACTAAGCAAAGAGTGGAACAAGGCTGCAATGGCTCACCATATTTGGAAAATCATTCAAAGTGATGGATCCTCGATTTGGGTTGACTGGGTCAACTCCAACAGAATCAGAAACAAAAGCATATGGAGTATCAAATGCCCTAGTGATAGCCCTTGGTGGTGGAAAAAGCTCCTTAAACTTAGAGAAGTTATACAAAGTAGAACTAGGCATCTCATTGGCAATGGAGAAAACACCCACCTTTGGTGGGACAATTGGCACCCTCTCGGGCCGTTGGCGAGAAGATATGGTGAAAAAATCTTTCATGACTCTGGAATTGGCAAGTATGCTAAGGTTGTTGAAATCCTTGAGAATGGTGATTGGAAGTGGCCTATGGTTTATTCGAGAGAGATGATTGAAGTTAGAAGTGCTACCTTAGACAAACCTATAGGAGGAAATGATAAGGTTGTATGGAAGTCATGCCCAAATGGCAAATTCACTATAAAATCCATTTGGAATGAATTAAGGGAAAAAAAAGAAAAGGTTAATTGGGCTCACCTCATCTGGCACAAGAAATACATCCATAGACACGCTATCATCCTTTGGCTTGCCTTGAGAAAGAGACTAACCACCCGGGACAAACTGCAAAGGTATGGTTTATGCTCTAATACATCTTGTGTGTTGTGTGACTTGCATGAGGAAAATATTGATCATCTTTTATTTCAATGTAATTATAGTCAATACATATGGAGCACCATTCTTAACTTGAGCAACCATAACTATAGGAACCAAGGGTGGGATGAGTATGTGGAAGAGATTTCTAGAGAATGGAGTGGGAACTCACTTAAGGCCACTTTAGCAAAAATGAGTCTAGGAGCAGTAGTCTATTATATTTGGCGTGAGAGGAACAATAGAATCTTTGCTAGAGGCTCTATGTCTAAAGAGAGAGTGTGTGATAATGTTAGAAGAATTATTAGAGATAAAAGTGTGGATTTGGGTAACATTCTTGCTTCTTGCCAAAATAGATCACTTGCCATCACGTGGGGTCTTCCCATGAGTATTTTTAAAAACCGTATTCCCTTTACCTAGTCACCTTGGCTCTTCGGGTAACAGTCTAAGTGGGATGAGGGTTTCCTTTGGTAATGAGAGACATTTATCCACGACATCTTTGCCATAAGAAGAAGATCATGAGAGAAAAGAAAGGTTTTTTTTTCTAATATGTTTGTTGTTTTGCAGGAACTTAAAGGCTTTACTTGATGATGGAAATGGATAGAGTTATTAACCCCAATATCTTTAACCCTTTGTTTGTGGCTTTTAGTGGATCATAAATGGTGCCCCATAGGTCCAAGAGATTCGGACTTTCGGTAGGCGCTGTTTTTTTGTAGTGTTGGCTGCTAAAACCTGCTTGCACTGTTCACGGGTACTATTCTGTGAACAGTGATTTCTGAGAAATTTTCCAGATTTTTGCTGCTTATTTCAACCAGTTTCCAGGCCTTGAATCATCCGTCTATGAAGGCTTCCTGGGGCAGTTTTTTGGCTCATCAATACATGATGTCACAAGCTCCTCTGGCTGCGCTTTGGTGTCCTAGGTGGCAGGAATTGAAACTTGCTTGGGTTGGAGAAACTCTTGGAAAAATCAGCTTTGTTTTTGCACACTGCTGGTTTTTTTATCCTACAAAGTGCCTAGTCCTCCCTGGTGTTTTACTGGTGCTGTTGGGCTGAAATTTATACACATTGAATGGCTATGCATTGCTCTTACTTTGGTTGGTTGGTGTATATATCTCTAGACAAAATTGTGCAAATTGTAAAGGATTAGACTTTTTTTGTATATGTTTATAAGTAAACTTTAGTTGTAGATTTGTGGTGTTCTTTGCGGGCGGGTTATTCTCGTTGCGCTTAGGTTGTTTTGGGCTTGTCCCTCTTTTTGTTAATATAATTTTATTTACCAAAAAAAATATTTCAGTCATATTTTACTTACTAAGATCAAAATTTTAATTTTAGAATAATTTTTTTTGATAATTTAAATATTTAATCCTTCAAATAAGAGAGTTGGTCGAAGAACCTGCAGATTATTCCTTAGGGGCAATATATAGGAATTTGCGGCCAAAGGACATTTTCCCACCCATAGTTTGAGGTGGGTCTACCACCAGTCAACCATTTTTAATATTTAAAATAATAAATACACAGTAATAATCAGAGGTATTTTTGTCTTTTTAATATTAAAATTTTATAAATTAATAAATAAATTTTATTTAAATATAAAATTTAAAAAAAATTAAAATATATATTTAAAAAATTTTAAATTTTAAATTTTAAAAACCTGAAGCAGCCACCGTCGCCGGTGGTGGTGGCCGCCCATAATTGAACCAGGTGGCTATTTCCGACCACCTGGTTCCAGGGGAGGCCATATCTGGCCTCCCTGTTCGGTGGA
>JAJEJH010002156.1:0-11104 GCA_026122585.1 Anacardium occidentale
GGTACCTTCGGGTACATTCAGATTCAGATAGACAGATACATGCATCATCAGTCAGTTTCAGTTTCCAGTTCAGTATGACATTATACATATACCATGGCATGACTAATTAATAATCAGAAACCAGTAATCAGAAATCAGGTAATCAGATTCAGCACCCGCAAGCGCTTAGATGCATGTATAGGGCCGACCAGGTATGTATGCCCTTGTTTGCTGCTTGCTTGGGTCGAGGGAAGTAAGGAATGCTTACTGGGTGATCTTTATCACTCATCCCTTTCCTTCTTCCTTCCTTTTCAGGTCCGTGTGCTGCTGGCGAGGAGCGGGTGGATTGAGGCTGGCAAGGGGGACCCCACACACACTACCAGCATGTATTTTATTTTCAGTTTTGGACCTGTGAGGTCTTGTATGTATTCAGATGTATACATCTATGTACAGAAACAATTTATACAGTAATGTAAAGCCAGTTTGGGCTCATTGTATATTTCAGTATCAGTTTCAACTTCCGCTTACAGTGTATAGTAGCAGATTTCTTTCTTTTTCGTAGGATTCCCGTCTCGGGTACCCAGATTTCCAGTTTAATTAATAAAAGATTAGTATCTTTCAGCAGCAGGGGTACTCGTGGCGGCGGGTCCTACAATAAACACACAACTGTGTGTTCCAATATACATGACCGTGCGTTGTGTTTTAAAATTCACGGTTAAACTACACGCGTACCACGAAAAACCACACAGGTATGCATTTTAAAATTTCATTGTTTTTGAACTTTTTTACAAAAACACGACCATGCAACTGTTGAGTGCACGATCATACGGAATAGGGAACGTCACAAAAATAAGGGTGACACACAATCGTGCGATAGAGAAACACAGTCATGCATTCACATTTATATAAGCAGATCTGTTTCATTTTCGATTTTTCACGAAAAACACAAACCCTAGGTTACGATTTCTCTGATTTTTCTCTCAATTTCTCATCAAATTTGCTCATTTTTTTTACTGTCATTTGCTTTTAAACTTGTTTTTACAAGTTTTTCTCACATTCTCTCATAGTGTGAAATTGATTTTCATCAAAAGCACATTCAAAATCTCCCATTTCAATTCATTTTCTACCTAAATCACAGTCCTTCCCGAATGAAGCTTTCAATGTGTTTTGGACCTTCTAGAAGCTCCACAAGGGTAGAAAATCTATTCGGCATTGTTTGCTCATCAGGTAACAAAAGGTACTTCTATCCAAATTTATGAAAAAGTCCATTTATGTTGGTAGATGTTTGGATAGACGAATCTTATGGGAAATTGGATTATTGACTAAGGTTACCAATCTAATTGATGCTACTAAGTTGAATGGAATGTTTTATATTAGAAACGATACATATGAATATTTAGTATCTAAATTTTATAGTTCCTTGTTGCTTAAAAAGGACGCGCAAGGAACCATAACTGATCACACTATATGTTTTCGACTGACAAATGGTGATTGGACGGTTTCTGTCGAACATGTTGGTGAATGGCTGTAGTGTGATGTTGAGGTATTCTGGACTTTCCCCACGAGCTAAGTTCTCAAGCAGTTTGGATATTACTGTGTTGAATTGATATGCATATTTATACTTGTTTTGCATGGTTGATTGAGCTGAATTGATGCAAGAATAATATATATATATATATATATATATATATGTTTATGATATAACATATGCAATATTAGAATTCATGTCAAGATTGGATCAAACCTGCTTGTGTTGAGTGCAAATGACATGATTCATGCAGTGAAAGTCCTTCATGGTCAAAACATGCAAAAATGATATATTTGATGTGTTTTGATCAAAGTTTGCTTTAAATGCTTTAAATTCCCCAAAATTCCCTATAATTTGCAAAAATGTTTCAAATGTCTCAATTATGTTTAAATTGCGTTTAGAAATGTTTGAAATATGTTTGTAGTTTGTTTTCAATGCTTTGAATTGAATAAAAAACAATTTTGAAAATTTTGAAAACGTTTTGGAAAAGCCCCCTATGTCAAACTACAATTTTCTGCAGAATTTCTGGGTTTTATAGGTCATATATGATCGTGCATGTGAGTTGCACAACCATGCATGTCACGAAATCAGACATACACGTCCGTGTACAGCATCAACACGACCGTATATGACACAAATTATAAAAAATGCTTCACTTTCACATATTTTTAATTTTCTACAAGTATTTTTCCTATATGCTTTAATGATCAAATTCTTCAACTTAAAAATAATGAGTTTAATGCATATATCTTTTCAAAAATGGGGAGAAATGAAAATTGATACATATATGTTATTGTAAGGGAGAGTATTTATATTTCCTATCAATAATTGATATCATAATCTTTGAAAAAGGAGGAGTAAAAATTGTCTTTTGATAAAGGGAGAAAATTCATATTTGTGCATAAAGTGATAAAATATTTTTCAAAGGGGGAGGCATTTTTTTTGTGTTAAATTGAAAACTTTTTAACATACCTTTTTTATTTATAACAAAAAGGGGGAGACATGTTAAAATAAATATTTTTGAATTCTTTCATTGTTTTTGTGCTTATTGAATATTTTTTTGATAAAACTTTATATTTTGTGTGTAAATGCATTTTAACATAAGTTTTGTCATCAAATCAAAAAGAGGGAGATTGTTAGACCCCTATGGGTTTTGAATTGATGCAAAACATATGTTAAAATATATAACTGGTTCATGCATGTGTTAAACATAATAAATAGGACCAAAGGTTTTTATTTTTGTAGAATTTGCATGACACACGATCGTGTGTCAATGAAGCACGACCATGTGTAAGCTATGAATACAACACACGCCTTGACTGAGTGGTGCAAAACGTCTATGTATGAAGAAAGCAGGATGCACGACCATGTGTTTTTCGAGCACATGACCGTGTGGCAAGTTATGAGGATGCACACTACCATGTAGATCCAGCTGTGCTTGTGTAAGAAAGACCTTGCGGGATATACGCCCATGTAGCTGCAACATATGCCCGTGTTACCTAGAAAATGTTGATCATGTAGACATCATGCGAGTATCGTGCGTACAACTGTGTGGCCTTTTGGAATTCTAAAGAGCTAAAACTTTAAGGACACATGATCGTGTGTGTATGGGACACATGCCCGTGTGTGCGCACGTGATAGGAAAATATGACCGTTGGAAAGTGCAGAACAAAGGAAGCACGACCTTGTAAGAGATGGACATGCCCATGTAACTTCCCAAAAAGATTCTAACGGCTCTCAAATCATCCCAATGGCTATCTCTTTCCAATTCATATAAATTGGAGGTAATTTGAAGACTGAGGGGTTAGAGAGAATCAAATATACAAACTCATATTTTTTCATTCTCTAATTCTTCTCCCATTTCTCTCTCTAGAAGAAAATTTGTAAATCATTTGAGAGAAACCTTTAGAGCTTATTGTAAATCAGCCTTGTGAGGTAAATTCCTGTCATATTTCCACAAACCCTTAGGTGCAATCCCATGAAACTAGTGTAAGACGTATTCCCTGTTAAAACTAAGTTAAGGACGCAATCTCTTGCATCAAAACTAGTGTACGAAGGGTGAAATCCCTTAGATCAAAACTATTGTAACTTCGGGGTTGAAGTTAGTGGAAAAAAAATCTTCAAGCGGGGTTGCTTGAAGTAATGGACATAGGAGGCGTAGAGAAGCTTCGAACCACGCTAAATTAGTTGAGCATTTCTTTTCCCTTACTGTAGGACCCGCCGCCCCGAGTACCCCTGCTGCTGAAAGAAACTAATCTTTTATTCAATAAACTGGAACTTGGGTACCCGAGACGGGAATCCTACGAAAAAGTAAAACTACCTGCTGATCTAATTTACACTGCAAGCGGAAGCTGAAACTGAAATATACAATGAGCCCAACTGGCTTTACTATATATATATATATAACTGCTCTGTACAACTGTTTTACATCTGAGTACATATACATTTGCAAAACGTACAAGTACAAGACCTCACAGGTCCAACTGAAAATAAAATACAAACTGGAGAGTGTGTGTGGGGTCCTCCTCGCCAGCCTCAATCCACCCGCTCCTCGCCAGCAGCAAACTGACCTGAAAAGGAAGGAAGAAGGAAAGGATGAGTGATAAAGATCACCCAGTAAGCATTCCTTACTTCCCTCAACCCACGCAAGCAGCAAACAAGGGCATGCATACCTGATCGGCCCTATTCATGCATCTAATCGCTTGCTGGCACTGAATCTGATTTATCTGATTACTGCTGTTATCTGATTATTCTGTTATCTGGTTACTGATTTCTGATTAATGCATGTCAATATGAATATATGAAATGACATGCTGAGCTGGAATCTGAAAATGACTGATGATGCATGTATCTGAGCATCTAACTGAATGTACCCGAAGGTACCTGCTGTGCTGATCAGGCTGATGAACACAGGGATTCGGCATCCTGGCCAAGTGGGCTGAACATTCTAGCTACTGGCTAGAAAGCTGAAACTGATCTGCTGATATACTGCTGAGCTGACTGACTGGTGTCAGAAAGCTGGGTCCCACAGATGCCCCCTCGAGTTCACCCCAAAACTGAAACCCATAGATTGGGTTCTGACTGCTGAAAACTATTGAATTCGGATTCCCTGGATCCTCATTCAGACTATATGCTATGCTCTGAATGCATATGCTGCTATTCTTAACTGAATTCTGAATTATCTGATGTCTGATTGCCTTTGGATGAATTACCAAACCTTTAATAAATCAATTTCTGAATTTCTGGAAGAAACTGGCTGACACACGGCCGTGCAAGGAAAGCACACGGTCGTGTAGCACACACACACGGCCGTGCAGGCAAAGGCACACGGGCGTGTGCCCCAGCACACGGGACCGTGTGCTGGTCGTGCGTCTGGGCGTGTGTGCTTCTGGAATTCTGGCCATTTCATGTAATAAATGGGACACACGGCCGTGTCCCTCAGGACACACGGTCGTGTCCCTACGTTTCCTGCCCGTGTGCACTTCGTGCACACGGCCGTGTCCTTGCAGAAACAAGGGCACACGGGCGTGCTCTGCGGGCACACGGTCGTGTGTCTTGCTCTGCTCAGACATGGCTCATCTGAAACGCGCTGGAAACCAACTGATTCTCAACCAAACTGAAATTAACTGGAAATATGCATAAATGGCACTTCTAATAACACATATCAATCATCAATCTCAACATCCATCCACTGTTACTGATTCCACCATTAACACATCAAGTTTTCTCACACTACACACACACAGCAAAGCATGCATGGTTCTGGGTGGAAAATAAGCATGGCAAACAACATATAATCATCATCTCATCATCATACATACATACAAGCATAGCATCTCAAGCTAGGAATGGAAACTCACATTTCCATCCACATCAAACAAGCTGGAAAACTGAAGGAGAGAGTAAGAAACACTTACCTCTCGACATAGCTGCTGGAAGCTTAAACTCAAGCTATTCTCTCTGATCTCTGGCTGGATTGGGAGCTACTGGAAGCTGGACTTCTCTCCTAGGGCTGGAAGCTGCTGAAAAGGAGAAGAAAGCTGGCTGAAATGGGTGAGAAAATGAAAGTCTCCCGTCTCTCTCTTTCTTTTATCCCACCTGCACGGGCGTGCAGGCTTGGCGCACGGAAGTGCGCCTGGGAAAATGGATGAAATCCATTTTTCGCGCTTCGCATGATTAAAACCTCCCTAAAGGCATCATACGAAGGCCACACAACTCTGGAAAATTACTAACTCACCCCTGAATTCTGCTAAACTCCCAATCTATCTCTGAATTCTATTTTTAACCCCAAAACTCTACCCCTAAGGGCTTTTCTAAAACTGGGATGCTACACTTACTCTCTTTAATTTGTTAATACTAGTTTAGCCTTTTGATTAATTGTGCTTATATATATATATATATATATATATATATATATATATATATTGTATGCTTGAGTTGGTTGAATAGGATAAAGTTTTGAAATTGAAAATTTTTCTAAATAACTTATTCACCCCCCTCTAGGTTATTCGTCATCTAGATTTTTTGGGTCTAACATACTAGAAAGGGCATGGTGTAGCATCTCAGGATTAGAAAAGCCCTTAGGGGTAGAGTTTTGGGGTTAGATGTGAGATTTAGTCATAGATTGGGAGTTTAGAGGAGTTTAGAGGTGAGATAGTAAGTTTTCAGAGCCTGTGTGACTTACGCATGATTCCTTTTGGGAGCTTTCAATCATGCGTAGCACGAGAAATGAATTTTATTCATATTCCCTTATGCACTCCCGTGCACTGTGCCCTGCACGCCTGTGTAGGTGGGTAGATGAAAGAGAGATAAGAGATTTAATGTTTCTCACCCAGTTTTTATCCCATTTTCAGCCGAGTTTTCCTTCTATTTTCAGTTACTCCCAGCCCTAGACTAGATTTTCAGCAACCAGCTGCTTTCAATCCAGCTAGAGAATGAAGAGAATAGATAGGGTTGAGATTTCCAGCAGTCATGGTAAGAGGTAAGTGTTTCCTTACTTCTTCTTTGAGTTTCCCAGCATGTATGTGATGATTTGTGCTGTGTGTTTTGTTCCCAGCATGCTTATGAGTATATGAATGAGTTTAAATGTTGATATATGATGAAATGATGCATGAGGTGATGATTTCCACCCTTGAACCATGCTTGCTTTACTTGTGTGCGTTTATGTGAAAGAAATGAGATATTTCCATGGTAGAATGAGTTGTGATTGATGAATGATGAAATTGATGCTTGATAGATGCATATTGAAGTGCTGGAAATGTTTCCCATCAGTTAATTTCAGTTTGGATATGGTTTGCCTTGGTTTCCTGCATTTCTAGATGAATGCTGTCGATGTAGAATAAGACACACGCCCATGTGCCTGCATGAGCACGCCTGTGTGCTTTTGTTTCTGCAAGGACATGCCCGTGTGCACAAAGTGTGCATGGCTTGGTTTGCAGAAGCACGCCCGTGTGTCTTAAGGGACATGACCGTGTGCCAGTTATTTTAGAGTTATGCACAGTTTTTTCCATAAACGAGCATGACCGACTACACGGCTAGCGCACGACCCTGTGCATCTGGGCACACGCCCGTGTGCCTTTGCCATGCACGCCCATGTGTGTCTCTTGCACGCCCGTGCGCCAGTATGATTTTCAGAGAAATGCAGTAAAATGAAATATAAAGGATGGGTAACTTTTCCAATGGCTATTAAGCATCAGATAAGCAAGATATCAGATAATAAATGTTGCATATGCATTACATAGCGTGACATGTAGCATGAGAGAGGATCAAAGGATCCGAATTTAATAGTGTTCAGTATTCAAAACCTGATATACAAGTTAGAGTTTTGGATGAACTCAAGGGGGCATCTGTGGGATTTCAGCCTTCTGACACCAGTCAAATTGTTCAGCATTTTATATTCAGCTTTCTAGCCCTTAGCTAGACTATTCAGCCCACATGACCAAGATGTCGAATCTCTATGTTCATCAGTCTAATCAACACAATAGGTATCTTTGGATACATAGATTCAGATACATACATATATAGTTTTCAGTTAGTATGACATGACATACAAATCATGACATGAAGTAATAATGAGAATCAGTTAATCAGTTAAGCAATAATCAGAATCAACAGTAATCAATGCCAACAAGCGATTAGATAAATGTTAGGGCCAAGGCCAGGTATGTTTGCTTTTGTGTGTTGCTTGCTTGGGTTGAGGGAAGTAAGGATCGCTTACTGGGTGATCTTTATCACTCATCCCTTTCCTTCTTCCTTCCTTTTCAGGTGTATGTACTGTTGGCGAGGAGCGGGTGGACCGTGGCTGACGGAAAGGACCCCACACAGTCTTTCAGCATGTAAATTTCAGTTTTGGCCTGTTGGGTCTTAAATTGTAAATGTTTTATATACTCAGATGTAATCATATTGTACAGAACAATATATATATTTATGGAAAGGCCATTTTGGGCCCATTGTACATTTGTATATTTCAGTTCTAGTTAAGCTTCCGCTTGTGCATAAATGTATAGCAGCAGGATTTCTTTTTGTAGGATTCCCGTCACGTATACCCAATTTTCAGTATATTAATAAAAAGAAAAGAGATTATTCAGCAGTAGGGGTATGCGTGGCGACGGGTCCTACACATGGTCATTGGCTAAACTTTTCAGAGAGAGTGCTAGTCATATATCAATTTGAACTCATATAGTTGGGGTGTCAAATTTATGTGTTCATCAATCTGATCAACATATGATTTCAATGAAATTTTTTATGAAAATTAATGATTTTATAATAAGTTTTATGATGAGATATTTAGATCAATTGTGGTAAGTTTTTATGATAAGATTTTTAAATCAATTATAAGATTTTCTAGTAAATAATTTTAAGCATGAATCCTTTGGGTTAACTTATGGTTTTCAATATTTTTTATATCATGACATAGACGACATAACATGATCAAAGAGAAAAAGAACAAATAAGAATTATGAAGAAATTATAAAATAAGAATGATATAAGATTTATGAAAAGAAGTAAGACATTAAGATAAGAATGAAGAATTGTTAAGTTATGAATTAAAGGATTAGGGTCATGTATGCTAAGTTTAAAGAATTATTTGTTTAAAGACTTGTCACTCATTCCAAATTTCTTTCTTTGCAGGTTAAGTTGTATTGCTTATCGAGCAGTTGCACAAATGAGGCTATTATTATCAGGATTACTTTAGAATTTTATGTTCATCTTATGTATGGTTTATGTTTATAATGTCTGTTTTCAAAACAATTCATATGGTTTACAGTTGTAAATATTTTATATTCTACACTATGAATAATAGTGAGGTATATTCAGTATGTTTTGTATGATATATAGTTTTAACCAAAAATGTATTTCAAAAATGAATTTGTTTTATGATTATGATTTCAATATTTCGTATATGTATGAGAAAAGATTAAGGATGTATGCGATACTAATATATTTTATAATATATATAAAGAGAGAAAGAGTATTACAAAAGAGGAAGAAGATGATGTGATCTAGCAAAGACAAGCTTCAAAAGACCCATTACGTCTTTCAATAACACCAATTACAAAGGCAAGGGCTAAACAATTCAAAGGAGCATTGTTTATGCATGTATTGATGATCGAAGCATTGAAGGAGGTCAATTATAGTTCATTGGACTTAAAAGGACATGACAAAGGCCTTAGTTAGCTTTATTCAACATAAGAGAGTCCAAGTTTGTAAGAAGCCAATTTGGGGGTGATTAGTTGCCTAAGGATTTGATGTAGGCAAATTGGAAATGGTGTCACAGTGTCAAAACATGACATCATAATGCTAAAAAAGTAGGATGCAAGGCACAAATAGGTAGAACGTGAGGGTTATAGTACCTGAAGACATACTACAACATGATGTCATCCTATGTTTTAATGTCAGATCTCTTGACACAATGACAGAGTGTGAAAATGAGCTTGCTTCAAATCCAGAAGCAACATGTCATAGTACCAGAAGTCCCACCACGGAATGTCACTAAGGCTTGTTAGTTTTTATACAATTTTTTTTAAAACTTTTATGTAAGTTTGTTTATTAAATTATAAGTCATAATCTTAGAAGGACTCTAACATATGAATAGTCTCTAAACTTCATCAAACAAACAGATTATTAAGTTTAACATTTATGAAATTTAGCTTATGAATTAAATTGAGAAAGTGTTCCCTTTGTTCTTCATTGAACCAATAAACACAAAGCTATGCAAGAACTAATCAAGCTTATAGTTTTTACTAAGATTAAGGTTCCATAGTCTTAGTTTATATTAGGTTTTAATACAATAGATTTAGCAATGGGTTCTATAGACTTAGATTTTTTAAGGTTTTAATCCAATCGACCAAAAAAACCTACTCTAGCTTTCTTGGTGAGATCAATTCGATTTGGGGTTGACAATCTTTAAGACTATAATATTTTCATGGCAAAATTAGAAGGAACCCTAACAAGGATATGCATAACAATCTAGAGAGCATGCCCCTGCAGATATGTTGGAACATCAATGAAACTTATAATTGATTGCACCATATCTAATAAGGTACGATTCCTTATTTCTAACACTATTAAGCTAGAGTGTATATGGAGGATTCAACTGTAAGGTGATCTCATTTTCCTTTAAGAACTCTTGAAACTATGTACTCAAGTATTCACCTCTATGATTTGATTGCAGTGATTTAATAACCTTTCCAGCTTGTTTCTCTACTTTATTCTTGAATTCTTTGAAATTTTCAAAGGATTCTTATTTGTATTTAATTAAATACAAATACCCATATCTTAACATATCACTGGTAAATCTAATAAAGCATTCAAATCCTCCTTTAGTTACTAAATAGTTCGTATAGATCTGCATGTATAAGTTCCCATATATTTTTAGCTTATTCTCCTTTACTTTTAAAAGAAGACTTGGTCATCTTTTCTTGCAGCCAAGATTCATAGGTTGGATAGGATTCATAACCTAATGAGTTTAATGTTGTACTAATCTTTTTTGACCTATATAATCTAATCAATGATGCCATGGAATTTTTTATTCGTTTTAGCTAGAGTTCTTTTGTTAGTAATGGTGTTGATTTAATTAAAAGCTTTCATTTCAAGTACATAGAAACCATTTGTATTTATTTCTTTGCCCATTTAAACATTTTCATAAAATATTGAATATTCATTTTATTAAATTGTACATGACAACCACATTTACATAAAATAGAAATAGAAATGATGTTTCTTATGGCCTTCTTAAAGTAAAATATTTTTATATTAAAACAAAACATGTCTTAATGGTAGTTTGATTGAGCAAGTCCTTATGGCATCAGTATCAACTCTTGCTCCATTAGCCAACTTCAAAATATTTTTACCCTCTATAACTCCAGAACTATTCTAAAGTACCTTCAAATACATACAAACATGTGATGTTGCTATTTATCTAATATCCAAGAATGATTATATGAATTAAAACTTAATTCGTATTCAATTATATGACATGAGTTCATACCTTCTTTTGTCTTTCTTTTCTTCAAAAAGTCTAGGTACTTAGGACAATTCTTTTTCTAGCGTCCATATTTGTTGCAATGAAAACACTTCCCCTTATCATTGGTTGTC
>JAJEJH010002157.1:0-11078 GCA_026122585.1 Anacardium occidentale
CTAAATATTTTATTGTTTAGTTATGATTTTCACAATCTTAAGAAAAAGAAAAAGGCCTAAGAGGGATAATGCATGAAGTAGACTTTATAATTAGTCTAGATAGTGAAAAGCGAAAGGATTATAATAGAAAATTAGAATTTGAATAATAAAAAATACCAATTTAAGAAAAGAGTGAAGAAGTTTGAGTAACGGATTGGGAGATAGTTGAATTAAATGATAGATTGTATTAAATATTGTTAACTCCTATAATGAATGAGTATGAGTTTAATACTGAGATAATAGATCTCATGTATAATAAAAAAATAATTCTCAATTTATCGAGTCTATGATTACAAGTTTGAATATCTACAAAACCAATTATTGTAAAAACATATATATACACACACACACAGACACACACAAAATAATAATATGATCCATGGACTATAAACCTTATTACATGACTATCATAAATTTATTTTCTTCTCTTTTGATTTTAAAAGATTAAATCACACTATTTGAAGGTAAGGATTGAGAATTGACACATTTTTCCATTATTTACTGTTTCTATTATGAAAATCACTCTTGCACCTAATTTTATTAACACTGTTCATCTTAGCTATCTCTATATTTAAGCCCTAGAATTTCAATTCCCTATTTCGCCTCCATTTAACTGCTCTAACAACCATACTCTTTGAACTTTCCTTCTTCTGTTTCATAATTTTATCTTTACCAAATGCAGATTCTTTCAAAACTTACAGTGTGTCATTTATCACACAAAATTATGAAATATTAAGCAAATTAAATGTAAGAAGGGTTACTTTTAAAAAGAAAAGGTATACTAACTAAAATATTTTGAGGAAAAATAACGGCCCAAATGACAAACATGAGATCCAATGAAAACTTAGGATCAACAACGGAATCATACATATTGAAGTCAAGTTTGGAGACCATACCAACCTTCCCTAAATAAAGGAATTACTTAAAAGACTCATAATCGATTTCATTAAAATATGAAAAGAGAAGATTATTAAACCCCTAAGTGTTTTGATGATAATAAATAAATAATGTTAAATTAACTATTTTATCTCTAATATAGTGAGATCATGACCAAAATAGGACAAATCTATATTTATGTTTTGTAGACAAATTGTACGACTATGACTCTAATATGTATGCTCGTAGATAGATCATTTTGGTCTCGTACACACATTCTCACGGCTTCATGATACTATCCGTATTCAAATCGGTATAAAAGTAATTGGTCATTTGCCACACATTATACATGTACGCCCGTGACTTACCAATTCTCTATTAGTCACGAGCGTGAAAGTTTCATGAGTGCACCTCGTACATGAGTCAAAAATGAGTCAACTCTCAAGTACGCCCATGACTACGCATAAAAGAGTCACGTCATATAAGTCATGATTAGCTTTGCTCGTGCAAGATCAAAGTTTCAAAGTCAATGAACCTGTATGCCCATGTATCATTAATGTACGCTCATGCGTAAGCAAAATATGAAGCGTACATATCCTCGTACAAGATGTCGTGCATGACTCCGTACTTGATTCTGGAAGACGAAAGGCTAATAAGTCACACCCATACATTTGCTGGTGTCAAGAAAAAATTGACTGTTGGGAGAACAGCTCAAGGCATTAAATGACGTGGTCACACCCGTGACAGTATGTTCACGGTTGTATATCAGAGCAAAATTTCAGCTTTAGACTTTGCAACGGATCTATTTCCTCTCTAATGGATCCCTACTATTTCTAACAAGTCTTCTAGCAAGTTTTGAGCTATAAATTGGAGCCTTTTTAAAGTGAGAAAGGTTGTAGAGCTTAGGCATACTACTTAACTTTAATTTTCTCTCATTTTCACACTTTATCCTTCATTCCTTTCATTGCATATTCTTGAAGAAAGTTTGTTTGTATAGAATTGTTTATCAGTCTTAAAGAGGCAATATCATTTCTGCATCTTATTTACAAACTTGTTGGGCGTAATCCTGTATGACTTGTGTTAAGGTTTAAATTGTCTTGAATCAAAACTATATTGTGGGCACAATCTTGAATCAATTAGTGTAAATTATTGGGCGTAATCTCGAATCAACTAGTATAAGCTGTTGGGTGCAATCCTGGTTCAACTAGTAAAAATTTCAAAATGATTTGCTTGAAAAAGTAGACATAGAAGGCTTGTGGTTAAAGCTCCGAACCACTATAAAAATCGGTTGAACTTTTCTATCCCTTTTTCTATCTTATTATTGTGTTTTACATTATTGATTGTTTGGATAACTTGTTGATTAATATATTATCTTATTTGATTGGTTACTTAGTGATTACGAAAAATCTTTAAGTTTTTGAAAAGTTGTTAATAAACTTATTCACCTTCCCCGCCCTTCTAGGTTTATTTGTCATTAGTATTTGGGGTTTAAGATATCAATTAATCAAATTAAATGTAGATTTTTAGGTACAAATCTTGCAATAATAAAATCATGGGTGATTAATATCACTATCATGTCCCTTCAAGATTAGGGATTCTATAAGGAAACGTCAATCTTGTCTTGAAAAGTTAGGAAACGAGATGCAAGGGAATGGTTTGGTAAGGCCATTAGTAAGTTAGGCGACGGATGAGACATGAGCAACACAGAGAGCACTATTTTGAACTTGATCATGAACGAATTGAAAATTGATGGCAATATGCTTTATGCGAGAGTGGAAAACCGGATTGAAGCATAGTTGAGTGGGACCAAGGATTTCACAATAGATCATCAGAGTGTGTGGGAGCTGAATGTGAAGCTTAGAAAGAAGGGAATAAATCTAGCTAAGTTTAACAATTGAGGCAACAACAGATATTTGTTTAGCTTCAAGCAATGGGATTGCGACCAAGATAAACAATGTAAACACCAATTGAGAATATATAATCTTCATTACATTCCTAGTCAACATCGTAGAAGACATGTAATGATAATGGAGAATCATGGTAAATGTGAATGTCATGATTAGAAGTACCATTTAGATATCTAAGGAGGCATTTGACAGTGACCTAGTGGTCAGTGGTAATACTATGCATGTATTGTGACAATTTATTGACCGTAAAGAAAATGTCAGGGTGAGTAAGAGATACTCGATATGGTCATCTATTGTCATGCTAGGGTGCAAAGTGAAAGGTTGTTTTAGTAGGGAATGAAGTTTAGACTATTTGCACTCAAACATGTGGGTGTGAGCAAAAAGATACACGACGTACCAACTTTGAGTGAGTATAATGTCATGCTTTCGTTGGATTAATTCAACACTAAGGGAATGTGTGAGAGGATTAAGATCCTGGATAGAGAAGTGATAAGTAAAAGACTAGACAACTTTACATATGGTGTCCCCGTTGTTTCTTATGATAATAATCTCATCGACATACACTAGAAGACATAAGCATATATTACCCATAACGAGGGCAAATAATGATTTGTCAGCATAAGAGCTGGTGAAGTTGAAAGCGAAAAGAAATTGGCAAGATTTTACCTTTTAAATTATATAATTGTCGTGCAATAAATTTATTTTTATTAATCAATATCTTTTTAAGGTTAAAACACATAAAATAATATCTACTTTAAGTTATCATTAAATTTTTTATATAATTTTTAAAACAATAATCGGATACAATTAGATTTAGATAATAACTTAATTCTACTATAATCATAGGTTATAATAATTATAGTCAACAATTAAATAGTATTTCAAGATATCTTCCAGAAGACCCTCCTCTAAAATTACTATGCTTTAGAGAGAAAGGTTACTTACCTTGACTAAATTAGCATAAATCACTTAAATAATAATGACATTAATAAAATTACATACAAAATTACCAAAATACCTTTAAATAAAACTCAGTAAACAGAAACGTTAAAGTGTCTAATATAACTTATCCAAACATAAGTGCCTAACCTAATAACAAACATAACATTAAATAACATTAAATAAAGAGTCTTGTACCGTACTTTTAACGGCCAAAGACGTTATTCCCATCCAAGGTTTTACTCAATGAACCATTTGCGTCCCTTATCTTTTAAAAATAAAAATTTATAATTAAAATATTAAAAATTTAGATAAAAATATTTAAAAACTTAAATTTTATTTATATTTTAAAAATTAAAAAAGTAACCACCACCACTAAATAGGAATACTTGATCTAATCTCTCTTGAAACCAAATAAATTTTTTTAATCACATGATTCTATTATCAGAGACTATCAACGTCGACATTGACGATAATGATTGTCTTTAATTTTTTTTTAATTTTTAATAATTTTTAAAAAATTATATTTGTAATATTTAAATAATATTTAACATTTGTATTATTTTTATAAAATTAATTTTATTATTTTTTACTAAAATGATAAAAAATAGTTCTATGGCTATCAAATTTTAACTATTAAATTTAACTATTAATTTTAATCAATAGATGAATATTTATATTTTTTTTTAATTAGTAAAAATTTGTCTTTAAATGAAATTTTAGTGGAAATATGTCCTTTGGCCACTTTTGACACAATGCTTTTCCACTTGTTTGTTGTAACAAGAAAATCGATCAGGCTTCAAATTTATTTTGTGTGGAGAAAAAAGAAAAAAAATAAGAGAAATAAATAGGAGAAATGAGAGTAGGAAAATTGAATAAAAGAAATAAAATATTAGTTATTACAAGATAATTGTCTTTTTATTAACTTCATGGTTAAAGTTCATGCATTTTTTTTTTAAATTAAAGTTCATGTATTTTGTTAACAAAAATAGAGAGTGAATGAATTTTGTTTAAACTTAAAAGCTTAAACACATTTTATCAAAGTTCAGGGGGGAAATGGTAATTTCGGGTTTTTTTTTTTCCCCTAAAATCTCAAATTTAGGCATTAGGGTTCGTACTCTGACCACAGCACGAGAAGCTTCCCTGATCAGTACCCTTCTTTGTACAAAATCGTTATTGATTATCTTGTTTATTATTGGTACATTCATTTCCATTCTTCAGCTTCAAAATCTCTGTGAGCATTAATGGTTCAATTATAAAGGTAAGCTACACTATTGCTTTTAATTTTTATTGTCCTTTCTACTTTTAGGGCTTATATGCTTTTTCTCTTCGTTAAGTTTCGTTTCCGCTTGGCGTTTTATAAATTTTTTTGCTGTGAGATTGATAATCTTGCATGATTAATTTTGCTGTAAAGTTACATTTTCTTTCCATTTTTTTTCTTCTTAGTTTCTGTAAAGTGGCGTAATTATTAGAGGCCTTGCTTAATTTTTGTTTTTGTACTTTTGTTTGTCTAGTATTTGACGAAATGGTGAAGCGAAATGGTTTTAGATAAGTAGTATGGTGAGAAATGCACTGTTTTTGGGTCTCTTCATTTTCCCTGTTAGAAGTTTTTGTCATGTTATCACTTAATTTTTTTAGTGTGTTTTTGGATGCGCGGCAGTTTTGTGGGTGCATTTGGTTTTCCTTTTTCTTCTTTAAAATTTTAGGACCCCTGGGCGTATCCATTCTGGTTCAGTATTTGGCTTTCAACGCTGGTTAAGTACAAAAGAAGTATTTTTGAGGCTTTAAATCAAAAGAGTTTGGTTTACCTTTCTTGAACTTAGACTATTGACAACTGAGAAGTAGGAAAAAAAAAAAAAAAAGAGAATCACCTTCTTTTCCCTCTTCTTCCATGTGGTCATAACTAAAAACGTCGCACGTATTGGAGGACTTCAAATGCAAAGAAGTAATTTTGATTTGATACTTTTGTTTGGATGTGGAGGCCTAGGGCTAAAAAGCAATGGTATGATATTTATTTGTAACTCTGACCATAAGTAATGAGAAAAAAGGTTGAGTTTTATATCGACATCTGCACAATTGATTATTACCTTGATCCTGATATATATATAACAAAATATATGTGAAGAAATTTATGGTGGTGTTTCTGATAGGAGGTATGATTTCGATGTATACTGTTTATTAATTGCAAAATGTATTATGCTTTTCTGTATAATGCTGTGGATATTTTCACTTTTTATTTTCTTATTCCAATGGTTCTTGCTTGCTTTCTTTTGATATAAGGTTATCTGTTTGTGATTTCTACATATTGTGCTCATTCATTATGAGTTTTGACATATGCAATGACATGTGTAGAATTGCCCTTAAAGCTGTGGAACCTTGCTTAACCATGGCCAATATAGAACAAATTTTAGCAAATGATATGCCGTCCTCTATGATAGAACAGCTACATAAGATATTTCTTGAACTTGAAGCTCACAAGAATGCAGCTGACAACAAGATTCAGTGGAAGGAGATTGAAGAACACTTCCGCAGTCTTGACATGACATTGAAGAGACAATCTGAAGAGCTGGATGCTAGGGAAAAGGAATATGAGAAAAAAGATTCTGAAATTCGCATCCTGATTGCGGAAAGAGTGGCAACTGTTGCAGATAAAGAACAAGATCTGATAGATCGAGTGCAGGAGCTTAAAGATGCTGCTGTTGCTGCCATTGCAGAGGCACGTGCAAATTACCAACCTACATCTTTAGAGCCAGCCGATATTAGGGACAATCAAGATGAAAAGGTAAGCAGCTCTCTTGGTGACACAAATTCCCCTGGGAAGTACATTCCTCATGAGACTGGCGAAAATGCTAAAGGTGATGTGGAGCCACGTCCAGAAATAATGCAATTCTGCAAGCAGATGGATGCAAAAGGACTTCTGAACTTTATCATGAAGAATCAGAAAAAATTATTTGCCATTCATGAGGAACTTTCAGTTGCACTAGAAAGTGCAGCGGATCCAGCCCGTTTGGTGCTGGATTTATTGGAAGGGTTTAACCCTCCTGATGAAACTGACCAACCATTGGATAAGAAGGACGCTGCCCTTCAGGGCATGCGCAAATCTCATATCATATTTATAGAAGCCATGGCTGCCTTATTGGCTAGAACTGACCCAGGTGCTGATCACCTTTTGAACCCTGAAATCAAGCAGCAAGCCAAGGCAATTGCTGATGAGTGGAAGCCTAATTTGGCTAATGAAGGCAATGATGCTGCCAATGCAAATTCATTGGAAGCAGAGGCATTCTTACAGCTTCTTGCTACCTTTAGGATTGCTTCGGAGTTTGATGAAGAAGAACTCTGCAAGCTTGTTCTCTTAGTTTCTAGCCGCAGGCAGGCACCTGGGCTTTGCCGTTCTCTTGGGTTATCACATAAAGTTCCAGGTTGGTGTTATCTTTATTAGCTAACCTGATGATGTTTGGGGAATGAACGTTCATTTTCCAAAATGTGTCTCTCCGATTATGAGACTTGATTGTCCTAAATTATCTTAGAAATATCCAATGCTGCTTGATGTAACCCTGCCATGCTCTCAGAAATAATTCAATGTGAATTTTTACTAATCGTCTGGTTTTACCCTCTGTGCAGGGGTTGTTGAGTCCTTGGTTAACAGTGGGAAACAAATTGATGCCGTACATTTCATTCAGGCGTTTCAACTTACTGAAAGCTTTCCCTCTGTTCCCCTCTTGAAGACATTCTTAAAAGATTTAAGGAGAAACTCGCAGGGAAAGGGTTTGAGTTTGGGTGGAGCTACTGGAGCACAGGTTAATTTTTGTACTAAAGCATAATCACTGAGTGATCCTTGGAAATACCTCTTGACTAAATGTTAAATGAAAATTTTGTTTCCAATACAGATTGATGTAAATGCACAGGAACTTGCTGCTCTGAAAGCTATAGTTAGTTGTGTCAAGGAGTACAAGCTTGAAGCTGAGTATCCTCTTGAGCCACTTCAGAAAAGGGTTACTCAACTGGAGAGGTCGAAATCTGATAAGAAGAGAGGTGGAGATTTTGGTAAGCATCGTCACTCCAAGAGACAAAGAGCAAATGGAGGATACCGGGGATTTCGTTCTCATGGTGGCAAAGCAGCTCCTGGTCGGCATGTTCCCCCTGTTTTCTCTGACACAGCAGCATACGGAGTAATGCCTGAGAGGTATCCTCAGGCTGGTCCAAACCCTTACAATTATCAAGTTCCTGGCCAGCCTGCATTTGCTCAGCAACCAAATGATGAAAGACTATACTTTTATCCCCAAGATGATAGGGTTAATGTAACTTCTTACAGTGCAGCTCCAGCTAACTATACTGGTTATATGGGTAGTGGATTGCAGCCTTCACACCAGCCATATATCTAGTCATATGCAAGCTTCTATCTTTTCACATAGTGCCATGATACACATTCTATCTTTTCACTGTGTGAGGCTTATACGATCCAATGCCTAGAAATTATTGATAGGAGATCCTGTTAAACATGCTACACATTCAGATGATCCATTGTATTGGTAGTGCTTTTGTAATTGTAGTTGATATGAGAAGGTTAATGTTGTTGCCATGCCATATTACCAACAGTGCTGTTTCTGGGTATTAGAAATAGAGAACAATTCTTTTCAATGACAAAGTTAATCAGATAGTTTTAATAAAATAAACACTGATTTAATATATTATTTCATTGCTTTTAAGAAATAGCTCAGGATATTATTTTTTATTCATTCTCTAGTAAAGTCAAGCTGGACTAAAGAAGTTTAAATATTCGATGTCAGTTAAAAAGTCTTTGTCGTTTGGTTTAGGTTGAAGGGTCTTATCAGGATAACTTTCTCTTTAAGAAAAATGCATGATTATTTGATTTAGAAACAATTACAATGAAGACGACATCGTTTAATACTGTTATTTAAAAAATAAAATATCTCTTTTACTAAGAGTATCACAATATCTTATCGATTTGAGGACAAAAGCTGTTTTGGTTCATTCTGAGCCCTCGAGTTCCCTCTCGCTCTCGAAGGAATAGAGAAGCGTTCTCAGAGTCTGAGGACTATTTTTTTATTTATTTATATTATTTCACTCTTAAATTCAATTCCTTTTCTCGATCCGCGCCGTCTTGTTCTCGCCTGAATTGCCCTGGCCGTCCTCACTAATGGCTTGGGCACTTACCCGATTTCTCACCACCATTTTCATCTTCTTGTATCTCCTCCAATCAAATCCGGCCTCCTCAACTGCCAGTCTCCTCCACGGCGGCACCCGTCCCGCCATGGTATTGCCACTCTACCTTTCCCCTCCTAATATCTCCAGAATCAGTTTCCCGAATTCTCGTCGTCATCTTCAGAGATCCACCTCCGATTCTCACCCTAGCGCTCGCATGCGACTCTACGACGATCTACTTCTCAACGGGTTTGAATTCTATGTTATTCTTTTATGTAGACTTGTCTTTGATCTTTTGTTTCGAAGCGTGTTTTTGTTTGAATTTGTGGTGATTTTGGTGGTTAAGGTATTATACGACGCGTCTCTGGATCGGTACCCCACCTCAACAATTCGCTCTTATCGTTGATACAGGGAGCACTGTTACCTATGTTCCCTGTGCTACTTGCAGGCAGTGCGGCCAGCATCAGGTTATATTATTCATCATTTTTCCTTCTTCATGTGAAAAAAAAAATCAGATCTTTGCTGTTAATTGATGTGATTAGGTGCCTAATCGGTGATGTTTACTCTCTAGTAGCAATTATGAAGTCCATTAATATAGTTCTGTACTCTCTCTCTCTCTGAATAACACTCATGTGTAGCTTCTTAGGTAATTGAATTCAAATATGCTAGGAACTTTTGTTCGTGTAGTTGACTGGAACTTGTGGGTTGATGTTTGTTTGCACTAGGATCCTAAATTCGAGCCTGACTTATCAAGCACATATCAACCTGTAAAATGCAATCTGGACTGCAATTGTGACCGTGACAGGGTACAATGTGTTTATGAGAGACAGTATGCTGAGATGAGTACAAGTAGTGGTGTTCTTGGTGAGGATATTTTATCCTTTGGCAATGAAAGTGAACTTCTACCTCAGCGCGCTGTTTTTGGTTGTGAAAATGTTGAAACTGGTGACCTTTATAGTCAGCATGCTGATGGAATAATGGGATTGGGCCGTGGAGATCTCAGTGTTGTTGATCAACTTGTTGATAAAGGTGTGATTAGTGATTCATTCTCATTATGTTATGGTGGGATGGATATTGGCGGGGGTGCTATGGTTCTTGGTGATATATCTCCCCCAGCAAATATGGTTTTTGCTAAGTCAGACCCTGTACGCAGGTACGTCTTAAAAAAGGTTTTATCTCATAGATAGAATCCATAATACACTTTCCCTGAAAAATACATTTGATACATCTAACACATTTACTTTAGTTTCGGGATGGCAACAGTCCATACTACAATATTAATTTGAAGGCAATACATGTTGCGGGAAAATCATTACCTTTAAACGCAAGGGTCTTTGATGGCAAACATGGAACTGTTCTTGATAGTGGCACAACATATGCCTACCTGCCAGAAGCAGCATTTGTGGCTTTTAAGAATGCAGTATGATACTGTTTCTTTGACTTTCAAATTGATTCTTGGAGCTGATATGTTGAGTGATTTACATTTAAATCTTAAATTTTAAAGAACACATACTTTTGAACATGTTCTCACCTACTTGTGGTTGCAACAATCGTGGTAGATGCACTGACCAGGGCTTTAATTAAGCCTATGGAATTGAGCTCTAGCTGTTTAAACTTAGTTTGTCAATGTTTAATTGAGCTCTCCAAATTAAACTCAATGCAGAGCTGAGTCATAATTTTCAACTTTTTTTTGTTATTTTACTGATCAAGTTTTAGGTTTGTTCTTGTGCTAATTGGTATAATCCTAAACGAGTAGGGAATACTATGAGCACATTGTTTGCATTCTGTCTATTGCTTCGTGTCCCCTTAATGCCTTTGATTTATTAGTTGTTGTTTCAAAAGCTTTTCTTATTGGTAACTATCTCTGATATTAAAAATTGGGAGTTTTGGTGTTGATACCCATGTAATGTTGAATTCTAATGCCTTTTATTTATTTATTTTCCTTTTTTGTGATCTGAAAAACATTTGCTTTTCCATACTGCCTTTTTCACTGAAAAAATTTGTTTTGGTGCTTAAAATTTTAGATAAGTGGTGGTAGATTCTATCAATGTTTTGTTACTTTTCCTTGTTTCCATAGATATTATCTTCCAAAATAAATTTACAGACTCTTGCTGTTATTGTTTACTTCGATTTATCCTTTACTGCCATGCCAGT
>JAJEJH010002158.1:0-11075 GCA_026122585.1 Anacardium occidentale
TGACGTGTTTAGAAATCAAGAATTTCAAGATATCAACGATAACCATGTTGGTATCAACACAGGATCTCTCTTTTCTCTTGACTTCCTACAAAGCTGCGTGCTGGTTTGAGAAAAATGCAAACAACAGCAATGAGACCTACTGCTCTTTCCATGGATTGAAGCTGAACAATGGCAAGGTTTGTCGGGCATGGATTGACTATGCAGATAATTACATCAAGGTGACGATGGCTCCCTCTAGGATGAAGAAGCCTCGCATGCCATTGCTGGAGATGGAAATTGACCTCAATGATTTAGCTGATGAAATGTATGTTGGTTTCTGCGCAGCCACAGGCCACCAACTCATAGAAAATCATAAAATCTTAAGTTGGAGATTCACCAACTCAAACTCTCACCTTTGATCAAATTAATACAAAATAATAGTCCTTGTTGAAATTATTATGCTCGTTGAGGTAGAATATCGAGGCCTGTGACATCATACTGTTCATAAGCTGAAGAATCTTGCACTACAGGTCTTGCCTCCTTTCATATCAGAAAGTTAATGGTGGAATGAGATTTGAGATATCATAATGTGATTAGTTAATTATAATGATATAATTGTACGTTGAGAAGGATTCAATCATTCTAGACCAATTATCAATAATGAAACAAGCTATGGAGTGAACATCGGCAGAAAACATGCAGGAAATACAACACAGTAGTGAAGATTCATGAGGAGAAACAAATCCAGGAAATCATCAGCCTGGGTTGGGAAACAACCAGCTTCCTTGTTCATAGATGGCTTGAGAGCCTTACCCATGAGCATATGAAAGCGATCATATATATAATATTCCGAAAGCAATATTGCTTCCTGGTTTATTTGGAATGGATACAGAAGCTGATCTCAAAATCAAAATCCATCCTGAAAATCAAACAGATAAGAGAGATTCAAAAGATGTGGACTAGAATCAAGGTCTACCACAAATCATTTCATTTCTGCAGCCTATCAATCAAACGCCATTATTGTATTTTCCATTCAATAATAATGTCATGTTGAATGGTCCCTAGCTACCCCTGTACCAGTCCTAAAATTTTACCTATTTTCAAACATGGCTTCATTATTCAATGAGTTTGACATTTTAGAAGATAAATTACACTGAATTTAAATTATTTGACTTATAATAAAAACCCAATAGATGTTATTAAATCGACAATATTTTAAATAAGCAAGAAAAAAACATTGTTTAACATGTGTTAATTGGTTGCATTACTAGATATTAAGTTTGCGAAAAAAAAAAGAAGAAGAAAAGGAATTCTTTCTAAAACCACAATAAATTTAAATTTATATATGGCATAGTTTAGGGCTTAGGGATGATGAATGAGCTCCAAAAATGTGGCCGAGTTCTCCAATGAAATGGTGAGAAAATGAGAGAAATAATATATAATAGATACAAAAGAATCGGAAAACAATAGATGATAGATTCTATTATACACACTTAGAAATTTGTATACAAAAATAGCTTAACATATGATTTCTGTATTATTTTTTTTTCTTATTTTGTAATCTTATATCACTAAAATGGTAACAATAACATAGATGTAGACTATTAATCTTTTTAATTTAACAACATAAAAAACCATCCACCTTTTACTTATATTATTGTGTTCATTCATATTTTTGTACCCAAATCTTTTGAATATGATGAGAAAGAGAAAGATAATTACTGTTTCCACCTTCTATATATATTATTATGTCCATTCATGTATTTATATTAGAAATTAGAGTTAGATTTGAATCAAATTAACTTAGAATTAAGCTCGATTTGAATGAACTCAAAATAAATTTAGTTTGAATGAGCCCAAAACGAGCATGATAAAGTGAGTTCAAGCCTATACCATGTTTAACTTGTGAACTTAAAATTTTCTATTCATGTTGACAAAAACAATATCAAGCTTTGACTAATATATATATATATATATATATATATAAGTATATATATATATATATATTAAAAATATTTATTTTGAATATTGGATACGTTCGATAAATAAAGTCAAATCAAACTCAAAATCTCAAAGAATCCAACAAACTTGAGCTAAATCAAATTTAAATTCAATTCGATTTAAATTCAGCCTCAATGGTAACTACTGAATTTGGTTACTTCTTATTGGCCAACACTTCCACACCAGCAGTTTTATCATTCTTTTAGAAATATTGTTTGACAGGTGACCAAATTTCTATTTAACAAAGGAAAAGAAAGTAGTGATTATTTTATCTTATCCTTGGTACTTAGCTGAATATATAATACATAGAAATAGAAAAGGTGTAGCATCTAAATAAGGATAAAGTTGTATGTTTATATAAATATATAAATAAGGTAATTGTGAGAAAGATGATAATTAAGGGATAAGCTTTAATAAAAATAAAATAAAAGACCTTAATTTGCAAATCCGTACTCTCTTTTCTTTGCTGATTATTATCTAAATCTGATCCCTACACTCTCATATAAATTTTCCAAACTGTTCAACAATATTCTGCTTCATCCTCCAACGCCGAAGTTTTAATTTTTATTTGTGTTTTTGGGCTAACTGGAGACTGAAGCCAAACCGGGTGGTGGAGCTTCGATGTTTTAACACCCAGAACGAAAAAGATCGAATCTTGAAGATGAATCTCGGGTGGGTTCTCATCATTTAGTCAGTGTAGCTTTGGATTCAATTTCTTTTCTTCTTTCTACGTTAAGTTGTTCAGATTCAGTTTTATCTCCATTAAATAACCAAAACTGAAACTATCAAAAAAAAAAAAAAAAACGAAAACTGAATCTTTTTTCGTTTCCGAATTGGATACGTAGTTAGGCTAGGAGCCACATCATGGCATTGTGCGCTTTCCGCTTGCTAATTATTTTATAAGCACCACTTTCTCCTTTGAGTAGCGAAGATATTTTTTTAATTATTAACCTGTTAGTAGAATATAATATTTTTTACATTTTCATTTCATGGCCCACTAGTTGTCTCAAGTTAGGTTTTTCGCATATATCGATGGAACTACTCAGAGGTTGTAACTGTGCCACGTAGCTCTGGTGGAATAAAGCTGGAAGATAAAGAAGAGGAGCTGAAAGGAAGGCCCCGTGTTTCAAAAATATATTAAATGAGTTGCTGATTCGCGTTGGAAGAATTATTTGTTTATTCAACAGACGGTCTGGGTTTTTTTGTGGGAAGTATGTTGTTTGTTTTTGTTTCTGACAAAAAAAAGAATAGGAATTTATGAGGCTGTGAACCTTTTGTTGTTTACAGTGTAAACTAGAAGTCTTTTAGGCTGTGTGGTTCTGTTTTCAGGTTACCTTAGCTAGATCACCTGATAACAATAATGATCCTTTCAAGACTCTACGGGTGCGTATCTTTCTCTTTCTATAGCATGGGCATTCTTATTATTTTATATTATCATATACTGAAGGGTTTTTTGTAATTTTGTTGGTGCTGTTGCACTGGTGCTTTTTGATGTTCGGAGTTTTGAATTGCATGCAAGTGTTTTAGGCTATGTTGTGACACGGGTTTGTTGAATTTTGTTTCTACTTGTTGGGTTTGTTGAATGTTTTGTTGATTGGTGGTGTTGGTGATGGTGGGGTGTTGGTGTTGTTGTCTTTGATGATAATTTTCCTTGCTTAGAGTTTCATGTTTTTGATTTTTTTTTTTTTTTTTTGGGTGTCTAACAAGATTCTATTTTTATGTTTTAGGAGCTGCGAGTTTTAGCTTGGCCAGAAGTTTATTGTGTTTTTTACAGCGTTGTTGGAAATGTTTTCTTGACTGAAAATGGTAATGGTGAAGTTGAGGGGGTCCGGTGGAAGATTGTTAATTCCTGCAATTTTTAGATGTGTGTATATTGGTCTTCATGCAGCCCTAGGTGGATGACAATGGAAGGCTCTTCTGACTCCGCTTGGCAGGAATCTGACATTTCTAGGACGTTGAATACTTCTGGAATCTCAAACAGGAACCTCAGGCATCGTCATGCAGAAAGAGTTGGGGTTTTGATTGACACATCACATGATTCTGGGTGTATAAAGGAGAGTGATGGAGTTGTGCTGGCTCATAGTGATCCCCTAAGAAACCAATGTGGTTTATCTGGGATATGTGAGGATGATGCAGCTATCGACTCATTTGTCCGTGCAATAGAGTGGGGTGACGTAAGCTTGAGGCAGTGGTTGGACAGTCCTAAACGATCTGTTGATGTCTTTGAATGCTTGCACATATTTAGGCAAATAGTGGAGATTGTAAATGTAGCACATTCACAAGGAATTGTTGTTCATAATGTTCGGCCATCATGCTTTGTCATGTCTGCATTTAACCATGTCTCTTTCATTGAGTCTGCCTCATGTTCAGATTCTGGGTCTGATTCTTTTGAGAAAGGATTAAATAGCCAAAATTTATCTTATCCCTTGCCGCATGACATGCTTCAGCAAAGAAGGTTGAGAAGTGAAGAGCTTCTGCCAGTGGCAACGCAAAGAAATGATTTGTTAGAAGCTAGTTGCATGCAATCAAGCTCAGTTTATGGAACATATGTAACTTCAGTAAAAGAGACTGAAGAAAACAAAACCTTGGATACAATGAATACGGGACAAGTTGAAGAAAAGAAGCAACCATTCCCAATGAAACAGATCTTACTTATGGAGACAAATTGGTACACTAGTCCTGAAGAAGTTGCTGCTGCTCCTGTTTGCTGTGCTTCAGACGTTTATCGATTGGGTGTTCTTCTGTTTGAGGTATGTAAAAAAGAAACTGCAACTTCTATTACTCTTCTTATTTTAGGTGGTGTAGGATTCTTCTAAGCAATGTTTTAGTTGTTGGTATGGTTTCCCTTTTACAGTTGTGTGATAATTTGATTTCTCTATAGTTAGTCTGCCCATTCGGTTCAAGAGAAGAAAAGGCCAGAACTATGTCCAGTTTGAGACATCGAGTTCTTCCTCCTCAATTGCTGCTAAAGTTTCCGAAGGAAGCTTCATTTTGCTTATGGTTACTACACCCTGAGCCAAGTAGTCGTCCAAAAATAGGGTGATTTCTCCTTACACTATGCTTTTTACATACATTGTGGTTTTAATCTTTATTATACCCAATGTCTGGCATGTGTAGCTCTTTAAATTTAGTTTTACTCCATAGCACACACCTTTGGCATTTGCTTACAATTTCCTGGAAGCCTTGAACCCTCTTTTTTGTGATCTTTGTTGACTTGGACATTGCAAAATTCAATTAATTGCAGTTTTTAGATGACTAATTTCAGTTACAATTATTATACTTGTCTTCAAATGTTCAATAATTTTTTTTTACTGAAGTGCTTTGATGTGATTTTTTGTTGTGCTATCAAATAACACTTTGCATTAGCATATGTTAATATTGATTGCTATCACTCCATAATTTGCTTAGGAATTTTCTTTCTTTTGTGAGCTTTTTCTAAAAATTATTTGACTGGTTCTCTTAATGAGAATAATGAAGATTGTCATCATTATTTTTGGGGTATATAGATTATAAGGAAATGGATTCGTTGCATGTAAGATTGGTTCTAGGAATTTGCTTAGGACACTAGGAATTTTTTTAATCAGTCTAAATTTGGCTGCCTAACTGTGTTTGTTCAAGATTTCTCACATAAAATACAGTGTTGGGCCTGCCTCTAATTATTTAGGAAGATAGGTTCATGTCAAGTCAGCTAATTGATAAATAATTTGTGAAAAACATCAACTGATAGGATGTAATCTATTTGACAATCTCTCTTGCTTTTTTTTTTTTTGAAAGATTTGCATAACCGCCATGTGATTTTTCTTGATAGAATTCAAAGATTGTATATAAGCAACTAGAGAGTCTTTGTTTGCATTGTATTCATCTGATGATGATTTTACATTTTGGTAAGATACACACTACTCATCTCTAAACATATTGCAAAATCGCATCCCAAATGATGTGATACCACATGTGGCATTGACGTGTAAATAAATTAATGATTTGTTAAATGATGTGGCAGTGCCGCATAATGCCAAGTTATTTGGGATCTGAATGTTTTGGGATGGGAAGTATTACTCTTTTGAAATATCTTCCTACATTCTCTAATATGTTTTGCATTTGATCTATTTTCATTAAATTATATCTTTGGGAATCTTACATTTCCATGCCTTGTTAACAGTGAGTTGTTACAGAGTGAGTTTCTCAATGAAGCAAGAGATGATTTGGAAGAACGTGAAGCAGCAATAGAGCTGAGGGAGAGAACAGATGAGCAGGAGTTTTTGCTGGAATTCCTTATGCAGATACAACAAAGGAAACAGGAAGCGGCTGATAGGTTGCAGGCCGCTGTTACTTTTATTTGTTCTGATATTGAAGAAGTTAAGAAGCAGCAAACAGTACTTAAGAGAAAGGAAGGTTCAAATGGGGAGTTGAGGACGGATGAACACTCAATGTCAAATCTGCCTTCATTAAATATTGATGATAATGATGATTCTTCTAGCTTGGGTTCTAGAAAAAGATTTCGACAAGATCTTCAGGTTCACAACATTGAGGAATTTGATGATAGTCTAGACGGTAATCAGAAATCAGCTACCGCCACTAAAATGGAAGGAAGTGCTCTTTTTAAAAGCTCTCGGTTGATGAAGAACTTCAAGAAATTGGAGGCAGCATATTTTTTGACAAGATGCAGACCAATCAAACCTTCCCGAAAACCTTTGATCAGACATTCACCTTTAAGTAGTGATGGTAGAGGATCTATCATTGTAACTGAAAGAAGTTCAGTCAATAATTTAGAACCGAAACAGCAATATAATGAAGGTAGACAAAGTGGATGGATAAATCCATTCCTTGAGGGTTTGTGCAAATACCTGTCATTCAGTAAGTTGAAGGTTAAGGCAGATTTGAACCAAGGGGATTTATTAAATTCTTCCAACCTAGTATGTTCTCTCAGTTTTGATCGTCATGGAGAATTTTTCGCTACAGCTGGCGTAAACAAGAAGATTAAAGTATTTGAATGTGACACAATCATAAATGAAAATCGTGATATCCATTATCCTGTGGTTGAACTAGCTAGTGGATCGAAGCTCAGCAGCATATGTTGGAACACTTATATTAAAAGCCAGATTGCTTCAAGTAACTTTGAAGGTGTGGTACAGGTAGGACAACCTTTACATTTTTTTTTTTTTTTTAACCATTGATCTTTTTACCACTTTGTTTTGAACAAATTGCTAAATATTTTCAGGTATGGGATGTTTCAAGAAGTCAAGTACTTGTAGAAATGAGAGAGCACGAGGGGCGTGTTTGGTCGATTGACTTTTCGTCAGCAGATCCAACATTATTGGCTAGCGGGAGTGATGATGGTTCAGTTAAGCTTTGGAGTATCAATCAGGCAATTCTACTTTTGCATTTGGTGGATGTCAGCTTTGAAACTAAACGTACTGCATTCATCTAATTTCATACTGTGTAGATTCAATTCTGGATGTGTGATAAGTTGTTCCTCTTACGTGGGTTGCTACTGCAGGGAGTTAGTATTGGTACCATCAAAACAAAGGCCAATATTTGCTGTGTGCAGTTTCCATTCGATTCGGGTTGTTCACTTGCATTTGGCTCAGCTGATCATAGGATCTATTATTACGATCTCCGTAGTGCAAGGATTCCACTGTGCACATTAGTTGGGCACAACAAAACTGTGAGTTATGTCAAGTTTGTGGACACAACAACTCTTGTTTCAGCATCCACAGATAACACTATAAAGCTTTGGGATTTGTCAATATGCACTTCTCAAACTATTGATACTCCTCTTCAGTCATTCACAGGTCACACAAATGTGAAGGTACATTTAGTCATATTAGATTTGACTGATTTTATGCTTACGTTATAAGGTATAAGCTTAAGGATATTTATCAATCTGCAGTTTAGTGAAGCCATTATGAAGTATATGTGTGTGTGTGTGTGTGTGTATGGTGCCACATACCTAAAGGGTGTGCATCTATGTGTGATGTAATATATATTTGATGTTTTACTTGTTTTTGAAATTGGAACAACAATGAATATGTGAAAATGCTTCCAATAACCAAATATTTTAGGAGTTAGCTACTTGAGTATATCCATCTATCCTATCAAAGAAAGGTTTTCCTATTGTCTTCAGGTCATGTTAGTGGATAATTTGCGATAGATAGAGATATAAAATTCCAAAAACTTTATCTGAGACATTTTTTTCCATCTTTTCTTCCTTGTGTATTATAAATAGAAAATGTTCATTGAATGGCAAGAAACCAAGGATTTAGAAATCCTAATAAATTAGGAATATTTGTAGGTTCCCTTATTGATGAGACAGCAGATTGAAGTTTGGTAAGAATTTAGCAAGAGAGAGGCTTTAGATACCATTTCTATCCGAAATTTCTAGTATTGCTCTACTTGGAAAAGGGATTTAATTTCATATTCGTTGGAGGGATTTGTTTATATCAAATTTGGTCAACCTTAATAAAAATTTATTAAAAGAATTGAAACCAATCAAACATCATGGTGTTGCTAGTACATATGATTTTCAGTGACTTGCATAATGCTGTTTTCTTTTGAAACATACCAGTTTATGTTAGGACCTGAATTATAAGGATTGACACTTATTAATGTAATGGAATAAAATTTAATTTTATTGAACGGAAGGATTGTTACACTTAAAAACTCAATATCTCTGATGCTGCACCAAGACATTCCAATGATGCTTCACGACCTGGTCAAAGAGCTACTAAGATAGCTGAATTCTCAAAAGTCAATGCCAATCCCTCTAAACCCTACTATTTATTCATTTCAAATCCCAACCCTAATTGGATTCCTAAGCAACTTTGTAATCAATTATCTAATTAGTAATTATTAGATCACCTCTATTTCCTAATATTGAATAGATTTCTTGAATTACCCCTATTTCCTAATCTTATAAATATTTATTGAATCTCCCATATTTCCTAATCTTGTAAATAATTGCTATATTATCACAATGTCAATTTCCTAAATTACCCTTATGACAGAAGCCTAACAATTCCCTCCTCATCAACAACCTTGTCCCTAAGGCTGAAGTATGAAAAATTATCTTGAAAAAGTCTTGGGCGCTACTAAACATTCACGTTATCGGATGAGGCTTTCCCCTCATTCTATGTAATGAGCACCCTCAAATGAGCGTTAGGGCAATTTTTGTTTGGTGTATAAGTTTCATTGCACCATAAACGTTGGTTTTGAGCTCGCTAAGCATGCATCTCTACTAGAAACAAGTAAAAGGTGTCCTGATCCCATTGTCGCTAAAGGGGGCATTGCACTAATGATGCTGAAGTTGGATCATTCATAGTTGTAGTTGCCTTTTAGGGTTGGGTCAGATTTTGGAATACATTCGAGTGTTGGGTAGGGGGGCTTGGCTCGTGTTTTCCTATTTGTTGCAGATTAGGTAGATGAATTCAAAAACCCTAGTTGTTAACTTGTTTGTGGCTTCTCCAAACACCTTCTCCTTGATATCCCTTGCTAATTCCATCACCTGAACCAAGGCTTGTGAATTATGCACCCTCATTCATCGCTTTATTTCTCCTGTAACCCATTTGTAAAGTTCCCCAAAATATGCTTGTTTTGGCAATCTGGGGACCATCCTTTACTCAAATTGTTACACATACTCCACGGTCGTTTTTTGCCAAAAAGCCAACAACTTCTCATAGGGATTGCAGGTGTGCCATCCCTCAAATCTATAGTCAAAATTTCCCCCTTATCCAATGTAATGAATGGATAACAACTCTTTCCATGGTGATAAAAGCCAATTTTACTTTCAATTTTGGAGGCATGTTAACGGTCTCAAATATTGCTTGGCAATGTATACTCTATTCAACCAAATCATGATCATTGAAGCTTAGGAGTTCCACCTTTTTCACTTTCAGTTTTAGTTCCTCTCCATAGTGGCTAATTGGTTAGAGTTATGAAAGATGTGCCATTGAGTGATGTTGTGACCTGATAAGGTGGTTGTGTGTTTAGGTGCCAAGGAAATTGTAAGCTTGGTGTGGAGATTGCAACTTAGTAAGTTTGTGGTGCAAGTGTGGCAATGTAAGTGGATGGCGCGGTTAGGTGGAAAAGTTGAGTTTAGTGTTTGGGTGACTGGGTGTAAAATTGAAGTGTGTTAGGATTGGGTGTGACAACATCTGACACTGCCATGGTGGGATAAGGACATGTCATTGCTTGAGCATGTGCGACAATTTGGGCAACTTTTGATGATTGGGCAGGAGATAAATTTTACACAAGCACAGCAAAATTGGAGGCTATTGTGGCAAAATCATTCTAGTGTCGCATCGTCTTGGGATAAGTCCTTTTAGGATTATTAATGATGAGCTTCAAAATATTTGGGATTCAATTGTTAAAATGACTTAAGTCATCCTAATCTAGATACCTATTACATTACATATCATTTCATTTTTATTTTTCTTTCCCATATGAAATTCATATATTTCAACATATCCTCTCATGTGCAATTGGGCAAAAGTTGACACTTGTCATACCTAGAATGGCCCATTGGGTTTGGCTCTTTTTGGCTTAGTTTGAAACGGGGCTAGCTTTTCTTGGCTAGCATGTGAGTTCATTTAGGTTTTGATCCAAGAGTCTGACTTCTTTTAGCTTAGCCCACCATGCTCAGACAAGACTTAAAAGGGTTTGTCTTTACTTATAAGTTGATAGCTCTTAAATTAAGCTGACTTGTTTGTTTATGATATTTTTTGGGCTTATAAGCCAAAAAAAATAAGCTAGAGGAGACCAGATTTTCATTTTGGTGTTCATGAGCATTTTGCTTGTAAATTACTTTGACTAAGGATATTATCACATTATCCGTGTTTAATTTTAAAATTCTATTAACTTATCAACTATATTTTACCAACTGCTTTTTAGTTAGTTTAATAATAAAATGTACTTATAAGTCATGTTTTATTAAACACATTAACTACTTATCAACCACTTATAAGTATTTTAAACAAACATATAACTGTTTAAAATTTTAAGTGCTTATAAGTCCAATTTAGTTTATAAGCACAAACTGCTTATAAACTCATTTTTATAAGCTAGACCAAGTAAGCTCTTAGATCAACTTATTTTTCTTT
>JAJEJH010002159.1:0-11067 GCA_026122585.1 Anacardium occidentale
AGTTCGGCCTTTATCGGAAGTTCGCGTGCAGGAAAAGAAAGACTCGTATCCGTCAGCCAATACTAAATCCGAATTTAGTTCCTGTCTTCTTAATTTTGTCTCCTGTGTTGGAAAAAATCATTGAAATTAAATATATTTTAACAAGCACAAATTATAAATGTGCAAATATGCGTTAAGAAGAAGAAGAAGAAGAAGGGAGATGACCTGGAAGCAGATGATGTCGGCGTCGAAAGAGTCGAGTAATTTGCGAAGTGAGCCGAACTGAGAAATGCGTTGTCTTAGACCATTCACATTGTATGTTACAATCTTCATCATCGTTCATCTCTCTGCTCAATTGCGTACAGGCTTACTCACGAGTCGCGGGCGCGCCAACGATTCTCTTTTTACTTCTTGGCCATTGGTATTTAAGAATCTCAAACGATGTCGTTCCTTTTCTGTACAGACGGAGAACTGAGTTCCGGTTTGGAGTGACACGTCACACCAAACACCACGTCGGCCTATGAAAAACAAAGTTTTATTCGGAGATAATTGGTCATTTGGCCGAATAACTAGTTCCCATCCGCATTTTGATGTATTTACTATTTCACTTTGAAGTTTCAAAATTTTATTTTTTTACTAATTTATTAATAAAACATTACTACAACTCGCCAAAATATCGAATTATGACTTCTTTTTTGATTAAAAATTTGATTTTTAATTTTTTTTTATAAAATAAACTAAACTCTTAATATTTTGTATCAAACATATATAATTAAAATTATTTTTTATTTTTTTAAATAATTTAACTAATTTAATATTTTTAAATATAATAAAAAAAATTTAATCTCATTGATCCATTAAACAAAAAAATTTTAAAATTTAATTTTTATAATTGGAAAAACAAAATTTAATATATTCAATAAACAAAATTTGATAGTCAATACGTTTGTATTGTTATCCCTAAAATCAATTAATTTTGTTTATTAAATTGATGTGAAACAAATATATTTTATATCTTTATTAGATCTAAATATCTGTTTATCCAAACAAATAATTATAAAAAGACACCATCGACACTCTTCCCCTTTCGTTGCTTCTTCTACCTTCGTTTTGCCGTCAACCGGCTTCCGACCTCCCATGATGCTGATTGGATCCTCTTACAGGGTCTCCAAGCGCATCCAGATCCACCAGCTCCCTGGGTGTTTTCCAGGGACCAAGAAATGCAACTTAAGGATCACAATTCTGCAAACTACCTTAGACTTGGATGCAGGCAACAATCATGGTTCTAGTTACAAGTAATATCCTTCAACCACCAAATAGTGTTGATTTTTCTCATCATAATAGTAAAGTCTTGGTACAAATTTAGCCTCACTTCAGAAGGTTGTTTAAAAAGGTCAAATGAGCCAAGGATAACATGTTTTTCAAAAACATGAGTGAATCCTAATACACAGATGTACACAGGTAGCAGTAGCACCATCTGATCTGGACTCATCTTCCTTGCAGACATCCAAGCCAAGACCTTTAGCCAAATGTTTTCAAGATTGAAAGACAGATGCTCATTGTTCAAACTAAATTGGTTCCTTGCATAGCCGAAAAGAAAATTAGATCAAAGAGCTCCATCCATCCCTATATCCTCTTCTCTCCCTCGATTCTACAACTTGCAAGTTTAAATTACAACATCCTGGAATTCTGATGACCAGTAGGGCTAGTAGTCGCATTGTGTGAACTAATACTTGCAGTTCTTAAAAGCCTACGGAATTCCGCAAGACTTATTCTCCCATCTTTGTCAACATCTGCTTCTTCAAGAAGTGGGTCAATTGAGCCTTTTAAACCCGTATGCTGAAACAACCAGAAATAGGAAAAAGACTTTTAAGTCATGAACTAATGGATGATGTTTTCTTACAGGACAAGACAATTGTTAAGAGGGTGACCGTTTAATGATGATAAATATAACTCACCATTCTGAGTTCTTCAGGAGTTATAAACCCATCTTTATCTAAGTCGAATTTCTCAAAAGCAGCCTGTGATCGCTGCTCCCACTTCTCGGAGTTGTGTTCCTCCAGCTGATGCACATGTAGTGTAGCAGCAACAAATTCAGTGAAATCCACAAGCCCATCTGTGTTGCAGTCAATCTGCATCAAAAACATCGCAATCCTGTCAAAAAACATTACGAGAGGAAACAGTATTCACGTAATGGAAGCTGACAGCAGGCACCTTATCAGAGCTAAATTCGAAGGAAAGCTTGTAAGCAAGAAGCACTTAATAGCAATAACTGAAGAAAAGATAAAGACTTCTACAAAATGAATAAGACAGGCCTGCCACTAAAATGAAATATAAAAATAGTAGTTCAATATCAACCCTCCACTGCAGGAGAGGAAAAGGAGGGACAGGTGTTCACCGCTTGAAGAATCTCTAATACGCGTGATTCCTTCAACTTCCAGGGAAGATCTTTCGCCAGTGCCTGCACTGAAACACCATCCTTGTCAGCAGAAGAAAAAAACAAAAAAAGACTGCATGCATGAGAATAAATGTTCTCCATGAAATGAATATAGTAAGGCAACCATCAGTAACAGTGACAGGAAGGTTGACCTGTCTCATCTCTTCAAGACTAATAGAGCCATTTTTGTCTATATCAATTGCATCAAATTGATCTTTGAGATCAGATAGCTCCTCTTCATCCAGTGTGCTAGCCAATGCCTGCAAGGCAATCAATTAACGAAAGGAAATTATCAACAACAACATTACTTCCTTCTGACTCTAAAGAATGCTCTAATTTATTAATAAAAAAAAAATGACTTACTCTTAGAGCAAACTGTTTCAATCGACTGTACTTCACGAATTGCCGCATGTTACTCAAAACAGATATATCAATAGGAATCTCAGATGCATCTCCCCCTTCTCTAACCCATGGATGTGCTGCCAAACATATAAAACACTACTTGAAAATTTGATCAAACAAATTAGAAGGCCACAGGAAAATCTCTTTTACGCTGTATAAAAGTAACCTTTTTCATTCTCAAAGTTTCCGATTGTAATACACCATCTTTTTATTTATTATTTTTTCTCATTGGCAGCTTGTACTGCATTATAATATCAATTTTTGTTCCCAAGGGATGATTAACACATACATAGGGCCTGAGCAGCTGTTAGTCTTGCCCGCGGATCCTTCACCAGTAACTTCTTTACAAAATCTTTGGCACTATTGCTTATTGTTGGCCATGGTTTGCGACGAAAATCAGGCTTTTTCCTTAATACCTGTGGATACAACACATTCACTACACTAAGACTGCAAAATAAGAATGGAAACAAAATGTTGATTTCTCTAAGAAACATAGTGATCAACTCAAGTGAGATATTAATTATTAAAAAAAAAATACGAATATACATTCCTACCAAGTTACATCACACAGGAAAAGAAAATATAAATTAAATTTAACACACACACACACACACACATATGAAATGAAATACAGGGCCAAAATGGTGTCCAGTTTCTTCCCATTAAGGTAGCATAAATGGTAACAGAATATCCTGAAAGAAGACACAAAGAGGTTCTGCAAGAAGATCAGCTTTTAATATCTAAGAAAAATCCATGTACGTGTAATTGTGAATGATACTGCTCTGCTAAAAAGTAAACATAAAATTCATCACACATTACACAGACTAATGTCGAGGAAGATAAAGAAAACAGAATTGAGAACTGTGCTACACCTCCTTAAATATACCATCCTCAGTCTTGTTCCAGAAAGGTCGCCTCCCACAGAGCAAAATGTATGTAATCACACCAATACTCCAGACATCTGATTCAGGTCCTGATTTCCGTTTCAGCACCTCTGGAGCAACATAGTAGGCACTGCCAACTATATCTTGAAACTTCTTTCCTGCAACTTATAGTAACTTTTAGGATTACACAGGCTTCAGACCCAACAAAGTGGTCATTAACATCAACAGCCAGTAAGCATCAGTTGCCACTGACTTTTGGAATACTCACAGTAGAATAACAATATTCAATTCTCTCATGAGGAAGTATGAAATGGTTGGATTCCACTCACCTGGTTTTATGAAGTCTGACAAGCCAAAATCTGTAGCCTTCAAAGGCGATTCCTCTTTTGTTGACTTAAAAAGAAAATTCTAAGATAACAAAACATTTCAAAGCAATTAATTTCAAGCAACATGACCCCACATATATAACCTCAGATTTTATCCATGCTAGAGTACTTGGACATACCTCAGGTTTCATGTCGCGGTGTACTAAACCATGCAAATGACACTCTGCTGCAACTTTGAGCATCTGACGGACAACTACTGCCGCATCTTTCTCTGTATAACGGCTGTTCTTCCTGATTGCAGAAAACCAAGTAAACAACTGCAGTAAGAAGCAGTCCTAGGGGCAGTAACAGCCAAAAGTTTTAAAATTTGTCAAGGATGTAAGAATACTCACTTGGCCAATATCCGATCCAATAATTCACCACCCTCACATAACCTAATCAAAGAGGATTCAATTAATACAGCAAAATGGAAACATGAAAAAATTTTATCAGAAAGGAAACATAGTTACATGCACAGCACAACTTAACAGTCAAACAGTTGAAAAAGGGAAGAAGTTCAGGAATAGTATAATTGCTTAAATAGCACACATGAACCCTGGAATAGTCAGGGAAACAAAAAAGCTCACATATAAAACTTACTCCATTACAATATATACATAAGAATCGTCTTCAAACGCATTATGGAACTGAACTACATTCTCATGGCCTGCAAGAGCCTGCAAAATCTTCACCTCTCTCTTAACATCCTCAACAGCAATAGGAAGCATCATCTGCCAACAAAGCCAATGATTTGATTCATAAACATTCGCAGAATATTTAAAAAGTGTTATATGACAGTAAATAAGTGAACACTAATCAAAATAATGTTTATTCCATCTTATAGAATTATAGCTCTACCCACTCAAAGCCTTAGCTCTTTATTTCTATATATGATCCACAACTCTGAAACGTAATAAAAACATATAACCTAACCTAAAAAGGAAATCAACATCTCTGAACTAACAGGCCTCACAGAGAAAAGATATCGTAGAAAAATATGGCAGGTCGTTTGACTATAATAATACTGTCTAATACACGTTTATTACAAATTGAAAATATTTATCTCATGTTGCCAGTGAATGCTCTCTCCAAAACAGTTACCTACCTAAAGTACAAAAAATACAGTTTATAATAAATTTATCTTTTTGAAACAAGGAAGCAAAATTTTCAGCGACTGAGACACTTCACAAATGAGATAGCAATTTCTTCCCTCTCTTATTGATGTCTTCTAGCCAAAATAAATTTAAAATTAAGTTTGGCAAATATTGCAGAAAAACAAAAAAAAATTCACAAAATTATGTCAAAACATCAAAATTCTTGACAACTGTTGGTTCTGAAATATAACAATTGCTTATCTTCACTGATACATGCAGACAGATTTTCATACTTATGCTAGCAGCCTCCTACCCGAAAAACAGTCTCTTCAACTGCAACGAGCACAAACTTACCATCTATCAAATCAACTTATAAAGGTCAACGGGCAAAAGAACCGTAAGGATCTCAACATGAAAATAGTAAAGTGGAGAATCTACAATAAAAAGCAAATAACCCTAAGGATCTCAAGATGAAATTCACATTATCAAGAGTTCCAATGCCTAATAAGAATGCTCAGAACCCAACTAAACCCGGAAAAAAAAAAAATCAAATTTTCCGCTTTACCCACATCATTAACGCAAAGAAAATAGACTGCAGAGAGAAAATCCCATCAACAAAATTTTTTTTTTTGCCACAAAAGCAACAAAATTAAATTGAATTGACCCTCAAAGTAAAACCCAGTTCGTAAAATAAGCCAAACTTACCTTATTCTTATCAATTTTCTTGACGGCGACACGATCTCCACTTGTGTTATCGGCGGCAACATAAGTGTATCCAAATTGCCCATGTCCCAATAATTTTCCGATGGAATACCTTCTATCAAAATCCTTAGCATACCCGAAATCCGTACGCTTCCCACACGGGATCACCCCAGTCTGTCTCTTCATATTGGCCTTGTCTTTTTTAGGATTCTTCACCTGCTGCTGAGTACTATTATTCTTAACCTGATTTTTTTCATTACTTTCTTGACCGTGACGTTTTCCTTTTTCATCATTTGTCCGTCGTGTCTTATCTCTCCGATGATGCTTGACGTTGTTGTTGTTGTTGTTGTTGGTGCTGTTGGAGCCACTCACTTTCGTCGTGGAAAGACAGAGACCCATCTTCGATTTATCGCAGTTACAAAAAAAGTAGGCCGTTTTGTGAGAAGCAATCCATGACAAAAATCGAATAAATAGAAATGATTGACCATCAATATAGGAAAGAAGGAAGTAGATGGCAGGAAGAAGAGAAGAAGAGAAGAAAGAGAAGAAGAGAGTGTCTGGTGCTGGTCAAAAGAGACTTTTGAATGACATTAAAATTGATCTTAAACAAACAAGTCTCTTTCTGATTGCTATGTCTCCCATTAAATTGTCGCCTTGGCCTCATCGGTATGATGCCAAGCGTCGACTTGCTGCCATTTTTATAGTAATATTTTACAGCTTTTTCCATTCACACAACCAACGTGTCTCGTGTTTCATTTTTTTATTTCTATACACGTTAAACGAGTAAACTATTTGTTCCCACCCAATGTCACTATTTTCCGCCCCTAAAATCCTTGAACTTCAATTTTCATATAGGGTTGGATATGATACAAACATGTTTATATTTATATTCGTATTTATATTTCGTTTAGGTGAACCGATTGTAAACTGACAATTGACAAACCAAACTATAAATACAAACTTTAGATTTTGTAACGAAAGAATACAAACAATTTACATATTCATATTTAACTTGTATGTCAAAAAACAACGTTTTTTTATAATAAATATATTGAAAAGAGGGATAAAATTTTTACTTTCTACAGAAACGAACATATTTATATTTAGCAAAAACATACATGTTAGCCATGTTTTGTATAATAATAAACATGAACCAAAACAAATATAAATTAATTACTTCTTGTGAATACAAATTCAAACATCTCCCACTCATATTTGGTAAACACAGACATGTATATGTTTATATCTGATTCAATTTAAATCTAACTGTATTTTTATCTAGAGTCAATTTTGTTAATAAAAAACTAACAATGTACGAGATAAAAACAATTTCAATTTCTTTTAAAGTTTAAAATTTTATAGTTTCACCCCTAAAATTTTATTATCTTGATCTCGAGCTTCAGATTAACATAAATGTAATCCATTTAAATAATATTGTTTTCAAATATAATTTGAAGAAATCATATAAAAAATGTTTTAATCTAGTCGAATTCAGTATGATCACACATTGGGTAGTTAGAAGTAATATGATAATTTTATTATTTTATATCATATCAAATCATTTTTTCATTAATAAAATTGGATTTAAAATAAAAATGTATAGTTTAAGATTTTAATAGATAGAATTGTAATTTTACTAAAGTTTGGGTAGAACAGTAAAAACATCATAAAATTTGTAAGGCCACACGACTTATTCATCTCCAAAGTCCCTTTCATTGATATCCACCCAATTTTAAAACTCAAATATTTATTTATTAACTAAAATTATTGATTAATTTTAATTTTAAATATTAATAATAAAAATATTTTCATTATTTTATAATAAAAATTTTATAAAAATAATAAATTTTAAAAATATTAAAATTAAAATTAAAAAATAAAATAATAACTGCTACTGATAACTATGTTAACGATAATGATTATCTAAAATTAAATCAAATGGTTAAAAAACTGTAAGTATTTAGCTTTTTTAAACATTTTGAATAAAAAGGCGTTGCTTAAGAAAACCTTGGGTGGGAATAGGATTTGACCATTACAACATGGTCTACCGCATTAATCTTAATATTCTTAATTACAGTATGGGAATAAGCCGACTTTTCAACTATATATTATCATATAAATTATAATATTCTTAATTTTTATGTCACATTGGACCTTAGAGAGATATTGACCCTTCGTTACTGTAAAACGAGTAACATTATTGGTTCTAATAATTGGATATAATTAAGATTAAATTTAAATCAAATTAATTAAAAATTAAATTTAAATTTAATTTAAATAAATTCAAAATGAATTCGTTTTTTTGTAAACTCAACTTTATAACGAGCTCAAGTTCCAACTTTTTATAAACTAGACTTGTGAAGTTTATATATTTATAAAAATCGTTTAACTTAATTAAAACGATATCATCTTGATAATATATATTAAAACCATATTATTTTAAGTATTTTAAATATCTAACAAATTGAGCCGAGCTTAAGCTTAAAGGAGTCAAACCCAACTTAGCTCAAATATAACCCTAAATATAAATGTGTATAAATAAAAATATAATTGAGTCAAATTAAATCAAATTATATATTATTTTGTTTGAGTTTAGTTAGATGGAGCTTGATGAGTTGACTCTATATCAATGAAATCTTATTATTTATACATAATGAATAAGTGTGATATATTTATATTTAATAAATGAGCCATAAGATCTAACATTTTTATTAAGACTCAAACTTAATGAATCGTTAACTTTTATAATAGGATAAATAAACATGTATATATATTTTTTCATTTATTTTTAGAAACTTGTCAATATATTTCCGAAAGTGCATTTGGGTGGAGATAATAAAATATTATTTCATTTTTTTATTAATCATGTTTTCTTATTAGATTTATTAGATTATTACTGTATAGGGGATAAACTGTAATTTTTAAGAATATTAGAGGTCTTTTGGACAAATAATTAGGGATTATTGAAATTTCAAAAAAGTTCAAGAGTCTTCTAAAAGTTTTAAAGTATCAATTCACCCATAATAAGTTTAGAAAATGATAGTTACAACCCAAGGTTTTGAATATAGATGCATAATAATAGGGTTGGATTCAAGTTCAATTAGTTTAGGATCGAGCTCAACCCTAAAAGTTGAGATCGAATTTATAACAAGTTCGAACTTAAGCTTTTCACGAGCTTAGCTTATGAAGCTTGTATATTAATGAAAATTATTTAAATTATTTAAAATAATATTGTTTTAATCAATATACATTAAACTAATGTCGTTTTAAGTATTTAGACATATATTAAATCGAATCAAATTGAACTTAAATTCAACTAGTCTCAAGCAAATCGAACTTGAGTTTAGAAGAGTCAAGCTTGACTCAACTTAAATTTGACCTTACACAATTGAGCAAATTATAAATGCAACTATTAATGACATACAGTAGTTTCAAAATATATAAAGATTTGAAAAGATTTTAATGATTAATTTGTAAATTTTTAATTATTTGGGAGGGTTAAATTATTAATTTAAAACATTCAGATAAAATAATAAATTAATTATTTTTTAAAACTAATAGATAAAAAAATTATTATTTTAACCTTATATCTTTAAATTTGATTAGAAAAATTAATTTAAATAATCAAATTTATTAAATAAAATATATTTCTATTTCTTTTTTTTTCTTTTTTATGAAACTACTTTCATTTTTATACATAACCATTCATGTGTGATACATGTGAAATTCAAAACTGTTAATTTTTTGCATTCTCGTGTGATCCAATTCTAAAAGCAGTTTTTCATATTATTTAGATTTATTGCATATTATCTTAATTGAAAATATCATCAAATTCTAAATATATTGTTCAAATTTGAACTAATAATTTTTAATCACAAAACATACCTGACATGGTCTCTTCAATGTTTTGAGTTCCCAATGGGCCAAATCACTAGTTCCCGCCCAAGGTTTCCCTAAATGACAAGTTTCAAAACTTTGTTATTTATATGAATTAAGGACATTTCCCACCCAATGTTTTGAACTATATAATAACATATAGTTTGATTTTAGGTGAAAAATCGTTATTTATACGAATTAAGGACAAAATCCTTTAAGCCAAACCTTGGGTGGGAAATGTTATTTTCTCTATTTTTGTTATTTTGTTCCCACATGCGCGGCGACGCTGACAGGTTCCCCGTAAAATATGTCATGGTCTCTTCAATGTTTTGAGTTCCCAATGGGCCAAATCACTAATTCCCGCCCAAGGTTTCCCTAAATGACAAGTCTCAAAACTTTGTAAAATCAAACATCCGCCCTTAACCAAGTTTTTTCTAATTTTATTAACATTTTTACAGAAACAAATAAAATACTCTTTAAAAAAAAAAAAACATTAATATAATAATAAATCATAAAAAGTATAAAAAATAAACAAAAATTTTAAAAATAAAATAAAACTTTTAAAAAGTAGTCATTACTATCAATAATATTGTCAATAACAGTGATCAATGTTCACTTAATTAGTTAACTAAAAACGATTATTTGATTTGATTGATGATCAAATTTAATTGTCTCAATAGTTGAAATAACTAGATCTGGTAGTTTTCATTATCAGAGCTGATTAGAAAGGGTTAATATGTTTGAAGCTAATTGTTTTCAGTTATTTTCAATAATAAAGACGACTAGATTCGATCACTAATAAAATTATATAGCCATTTTTTGACCTTTTGGTTAGGTTAACGATGGCCACGCTGCTAATGACGATGACTATTTTTTTAAAATTTTATTTTATTTTTAATTTTTAGTTTTTATTAACTTTTCAATTATTATTATTATTTTTAATATTATTTTTACCTAAAATTATTTTTTATAAATTAATTTTATTCTTTGTTTAAAAAAACAAAAATACTTATCTGATAAGATATATTTAATGGTTGATTATTAAATTTAACGATTAATATTGAATATTTAACTTTTTAAATAGAAACTTTTATTTAATGAAACCTTGAGTGAAAATATGTCCTTTGGCCTTCCTAATCTGTCGGCAATATCTTTTCTTTTTGGCCAAAGGACATTTTCCGACCCATAGTTTGAGGCGGGGACAAAGTCCCACCCGCTAAGTTTAGAAAACCCGAAGTCCCATCCATTGACTGTTAAATCTAACAGTCAATAGTGAGTCAAGGGGCAAATTTGTCATTTTATAATTAAAATTTATAAAAATATAAAAT
>JAJEJH010000216.1:0-15241 GCA_026122585.1 Anacardium occidentale
AAAATGGGTAATTTTAAATGGTTCAATAGATTAATTTCAAATTTTGTAAAAGTTAAATTGTCAAATTTAAAATATTTGATTCTGATATGTATAGTGTTTTTTTCAATTTTATTTAAAATCAATAAATAGTAAAATTTGTTATTTTGCTTTACCCGGCTATATTTTTAATGAAGTTTGAACTTGAGCAAGAAGATGTTCATCATGCCAACGGGGTGAAAAGTTCTCACACTAAACTTTGGGTGGACAAATGTGATTTGCCCTAAAATTCTCTCCTCTTGTATCCATCAATTTGTTCCCCATATTAGAACTGCCGGACAGAGAATTGGAGAATGGGAAAGCGGGAAACCGAAAGAGAAGAGAGAAAAGAGATTGAGAAATTATGCAAGAAGTGTCATCAAACTTACACGTCTCAATCCAATACCTCTTCCTCTTGCCGCTTCCATCATTCCTTCTTTGTCCTTTTCATCATTCTTATTGAATGCCCTTCTCTTCCATAAGAGATAGATTAGGGTTTCAATAGTTTTTATAATAATTTCATTGACCCTTTTGATTCTTCTGACTTTTTCGTTCAATGAATCTAATGGTGTTTTTGTGAGTACACTTTTACAACAAAGTGCTTTCGAGGGACTTTCGGTCTAAAAGAGTCAACCATATTCAAAAGGAACCAATCAGGCTTCGTGGTCAATTTATTTATTTTCATTCCAAATGCATTGCAATGATTGATAATTAGAAATAGTATTTAATGTATCATTTTGTCCTACCAATTCTTGTTTTCGTTTTGTTTAATTGCCTAGCGAATTTGAGAAATATTAATGTAAATTTGAAACAAATGTCTGCTATTAGTGTTCTATTCAAATTAAACCGAGTTCAATCATGATTCATCTCAAATTTGGCTCGGTAGCCTAAGATTGTGCGCATGCTTGTTGAGCTCACAAAATATGTTGTTAGAGTTCAAGTTCACAACGAGGGAAAAAGTTCGAATTTGGTTTGAAAGGGTTCAATACTATCAGGCCGCCCTGAATATAGCTTATGTTCGATCGAGCCCCGACAATGATTGGTTCGCAAGGGCTCTACACTCTCACTATTTGAAGCAGAATGATAAATCCGGAGAGGCTTGCCTCGCAAAAATTCAAATAAAATTTGTGTATTTCTAACGAGTTACAACAAAAAATTCATGACAGAAAATTAATATAAAGTTTGTACAAACTTTCTTATTCTTCTCACAGTATCAAAAATTAACAATATCAATTCAAATTTTGTTCTTCCTAGCAGAATTCCAGATTCCAAAATCCATTCTAGACCCCAAAGGCTTCGCTGCAAAGCAGGCACAGGCACAGGCACAACTCTTCACTCCACTCCATGCGGACTTGAAAATATCACATTCTTATTCTCTCTCAATTCAGAATATCAATTTCATTACCCCTGCCGTTTAAAACTTAGAGGGGTTGATTGAGAGAATGTCGAACTATAGTTGTCACAACTGAACTAAACATGGGATAATGTCGAATTGATCGAGAGATAATCAAACTGTCAAACTCGAAGGTTTGCTTCAAAGCTGATGGCATTCTTAGTTTCTTAGATGGCATTCTTGATGTAACACAGGCATGTTGATATTAACATGTGATTGGTTTCTGGTTTTCACACTTAAATTCACATACAGTTTTATGGAATGAAATTCAGTTTTTTTTTTTTGCAAACTTGAGTCTAGAAAAGACAGGTAAAATGTGACATCCAGATTTGATTTGTCCTCTTGTTTGCTAGAACATTTTGTGACCTTCATTTCAGCTTGTATTTCACTCATTGTAAAATCAAAACTCAGTGGAAAAATGGAAAACATATCTGTGAAATCCCTTTTAATTTGCAATTTATGGCTGCATGGACTCCTAAAAATGCTCAAGACACTGTAAAAACTCAATTCTAAACTTTAAACGTTAAATGCTAGACCCTCTTAAAACTATACTCCAATACAGTTGGACTATATTTCTCAAAGTTGATCACATTAACCTAAAATCCTCTTAGTATCGGCGGCTCACTTCATACCTTTACCACTTCAAAATCCTAATTGGCTCAATCGTGACCACCCTATCCTCATATGGGAACTTGATTCTTTGGTAGAGGGTCGATGGGACTCGTCCCAACAAATGAAACCAACTTCTTCTCAACAATAGTGAAAATGACGATGGGATGCCTGTGACCACAAATTTTCCTCCAGGGATACACGAACTATTATAACCTTCTCAGTAAAAGTTTCGATCACTTCTCTCTTGCTTAAGTCATATGCCCGAATCACTACTCTAGATAGTCACAGATTAGCTATTATCTTTCTCAACTTGCTTAATACCTTCAACAGGCATACGTTGATTACCGATTCATTGTCCAGAACCATGAAAGAACATTTACAACCCTCAATTATTGCTTGAATATATAGAGCCTTTGTGTGATTTTTTCCTTTGGTTGACTATCCCTTATTGGACAAACTGATAACATCCTCCTTCTTAAAAGTTACCATTTCTATTAGCTCCTCTAATGTCAACGTAGTGGATACTGTCATAGCTTTTGAAGCTGCCTTCATGGTCAATTGATGATTCTTAGAGCACATTAACATTTCCCAGATAGTGACGCTTGCTTGGGTCTTCTAGAGCCACTCTGTAAGCCTATCCTCTTCAGGTTCAACTATCATCATTCCCTTTCTCTCTTGTTCTCTCTCTAGCTCTCTCTTTTTTTTTTCTCTTGCTCCTTATCTTTTTTGTAAGCCATGCTGCTCTTTGTCACATGGGAGACTTTCGTCTCATTCTCTTCTTCCTCAGCCTCCTTATCCCATATGTTACTTGGGCCTTTATCATCTAAGCTGACCCATGTGTCAATCATTTTCATCTTCATATATATCCCCCAACCCAATCATGTACAGCCTAGGTGGAGGTGAAATCCCATGTTTAGGTAAGAGATTATTTCTCATATTTGAGTGCTTATTAGGATCACTAAATTTACCATTATGAATGAGGTCCTAGACCTCGTACTTTAATCTTCCGTGTCTATCAGTGTTGTGCCCCTGACTTTGATGAAATTGATAATATAATGTTGTATTATAACCAGCTGGTAAAGGATTAGGCAGTGTCCTAGCAGTCGCATAATCCCCTTTTGGGCTAACCTCTCAAATACCCTTGAAAACGACATATTAAAGTTGGAAAAACATAATTGTAAAATCAAACTAACATCTATAGTATTGTTAGTACAAAACTCGACTGACCCATTCTCTTTTTATTCATATCAAACTATTTGAAATTATTTTTTTTTTTTGAACTACCAAAGCATCCTAAATTTGCACCCCAACATTGTAAAATTGTTCAAAAGCAGAAATTGGAAAGTAGCAAATCTTCTTGTAGTACACTAACAATAGGTTTTTCATCATAATCTTTACTTGTTCCTTCTCAATTGGTTGGTTCACCATTGTGGCAGTCTTTACTCTTTATCTCATAAGGAATTCAACAAATAATTTGCTTCCCTTCTGCTTGGTTATTTCTAGATCTCGGATAGTTATATTGAAGGTAGTATTATAGGAATACTGCAATAGAAATCTCTCTCCTAGTTCATACCAATATGACTTCTCTACTTTGCCCAAGGTATAATACCAAGTGTTGGCTACCCTTTCGAGTGACAAAGGGAATAAGGCAATAATTTGACCTTTCGATAAGTCAATGGTTATCATCACTATGACATAGTACCTCAAGTGGGCTTTAGGATCCCCCGTCCCATCAAATTTGCTTAAGTTTGACATTTTAAACTTTTGCGACAATTTTTGATCCTCTGGAATAACTATATCATCTAACTCAAATTTAATGCCCACAGTCTCTCAACCGCCTCTTGCAATTGTTTAACTTATTTAAATAGTTTCTCTTCTTTGGACATTGGTATCTTTACTGAAACTTCTCTTAGGCTACTCTCTTCTTCCTTTTAGCTCTCATGTATTCCTTAAAATTAAAGAATCTATGTTCCCTATCTTCCCTGTCGTGAGCTTTAGCCTCACTTGTTTCTTTGATTTTCTTTTTTTACCTTCATCTTAGTCATCATTCAGACCATCATTTCCATCATTACTAATAATTTAGTATCTACTGTAACCTCAAGTTTTCTAATTATTCATTTTATCCATTTCAGACCATCATTTCCATCATGACTCATCCCTTATCTTTGATATTTTACAAATTAGAAATGACATAAAAAGTGATTGTTTAAATTTTGTGAATAAAAAATAGAAAAGGTCGATGATGGACATAAAATAAAGATTTTGCATTCATTTAATTGCAAACCTATACTTAAAAACATTTCAGTATTATATTGTATCGAGGCTATAAACATTATATTCATGACCTTATAATCTAAGTGATTTATAGATACTATGATACATTTTTTATATAATGGTTTAGGGCAAACTAAGTTAAAAACTTTTCGATAATAATGTTTAAACAAGCACTCATGAAAATACATGCGGTCCAAGACGAAGACCTTAGTTGGGGGATAATGATTTTAAACCTTGCAAGTCCTTGAAGGCAACATTTGTGGTGTTGCATAAAATTAGCCAGGTCAATGACGTTGGAGAAAAGTTAAGAATGTAGAGACAAATGTCTAGAGACTTTGATCCAGGGGCCCATGCAAGTAATATAACTCCTAATAGCCATCCTAAAGCATTGTCAAGCATGTGCTTCGAAAATGCCCAGTACAAGACAAAGACTTTGAATGACTTCACTTGATATAGCGTTTTTATAGCCTGAATTGAAGGCCGTGAAAGCATCTGTTTACTTACGAAGCATGTATTTTAAGTCAAGTCGTGAAAACGTTTTTGTTCTATAATTGAAGATCATCCAAGCACCCGTTTAATTACCATACTACTTGTGCCCACCAGCTAAAGCTTTTTGTGTCAAAGTTTGTAGACCAGTAAATATCCTAGAGTTTCTTTTTCCTTGTCAAGTAATGGACAATATTATTTTGTTCCTATCAAAGACAGTTGTATGAAACATATAGATGACTGAAAAAGCAACAAAAACCTGTAGTGAAAGATGGTGCATTGACATTTTCAAAGGTTGGAGAGTTCCAATTTCTGTTTATAAATATGGAGTTCCGAATGAGGCTCTGCATGCACTGCCCAAACTTGACTAGTTTAAGCAATGGCATTCTCATCCCTCAATAGACTCTCCCTTGTTTTCTTCATCTTTTTTGTTCTAATACATCTTCAACTCAGTGCTGCATTTAATTCTACTCAAGAAGCACTGGCACTTCTCAAATGGAAAGCCACCCTTCAAACCCAGAGCCATTCTGTCCTCTCTTCATGGACACTTTATCCTAATGCCAGCAACAACTCTAGCAACAACTCTACTCAACATGCAACCAAAATTAACCATTGTTCCTGGTTTGGAATTTCTTGCGACCATGCTGGAAGCGTCCATAGAGTGAATTTGTCTTCTGCAAATTTAAAAGGCACGCTCGATCAATTGTCATTCTCATCATTTCCTCATCTTGGATATCTTGATCTTAGCATAAATGAACTCTTTGGAGTTATCCCTTCACAAATTGGTAATCTTTCCAAATTGAAGGATCTTGACTTGTCAACTAATCAGTTTTCTGGGAGGATACCAACTGAAATTGGTCTCCTAACTCATCTGGAGGCCCTCCATCTGGCTGAGAATCAACTGAATGCTTCATCGATTCCTAAAGAAATAGGACAGCTAAATTCTCTTAGGGAACTTGATCTGTGCAGTAACGGTTTGGAGGGTTCAATTCCTGCTACTTTGGGAAATTTGAGCAACTTGGCTTGGTTATCTCTTGCTAAAAATTCACTTTCGGGTTCAATTCCTCCAGAGATGGGAAACCTCTCTAATTTACTTAAACTTTTCTTGGATACCAATAGCTTAACAGGTACAATCCCTGCCACTTTTGGCAAACTAAGAAAACTAACCGTGTTGTACATGTTCCGCAATCAACTTTCTGGTTCCATTCCACAGGAAATAGGAAATTTGGAGTCTCTCTTCAATTTTAGTCTTCATACCAACAATCTTTCAGGTTCTATTCCAGCGTCCCTAGGTGGCTTGAAAAACCTGAACATTCTTCATTTATACCGAAATACACTGTCAGGCTTTATTCCTACTGAAATAGGAAATCTGAAAAACCTTGTTCAATTAGAGTTAAGCCAAAATCAACTCAGTGGTTCTGTTCCTGATTCCTTAAAAAATCTGCACAACTTACAGATTTTATACCTTCGACAAAACAATCTTTCGGGAACTATTCCTCAAGAAGTTGGATTCATAAGGTTCATTGATTTGGAATTAGACAGCAACCACTTCACTGGTCACTTACCCCATAATATATGCGTTGGTGGTTCTCTGGAGAAGTTCAGTGTCTTTGACAACAATTTTTCCGGTCCAATTCCCAAAGGCCTGAGAAACTGCACGAGCCTGACAAGAGTTCGAATGGAAGGAAACAAACTTCTTGGAAATATATCCGAAGATTTTGGAGTGTATCCAAAGCTAGAATATATAGATCTCAGCCGTAATAATTTTCATGGTGAAATTTCATCTGACTGGGGAAAGTGTCCAAAATTAAACACCTTGAAGATGGCAGAGAATCATATTACTGGCAGCATACCAGTTGAGCTTGGAAACGTAACTCAACTAGGTAGACTCTATCTTTCTTCTAATCTACTGGTTGGAGAGATTCCAAAAGAACTTGGAAAACTGAGTCTACTGGAGGAGCTGATTTTGAATGGGAATCAACTTTCTGGTGCTATACCTCTGGAGATTGGATCACTCACAGATATTACTCGTCTTGATTTGTCCTCAAACAAGTTGAGCAAGCCAATCCCTGCAACTCTTGCGAACTTGTTGAAAATCTATTACTTGAATTTGAGCAACAACCAGTTTACCCAAGAAATTCCACCGCAGTTAGGGAAACTAAATCAGCTGATAGATCTAGATTTGAGTCATAACTTCCTTGGTGGGGAGATACCCTCTGAAATCTGTGATTTAGAGACATTGCAGAATCTTAATATCTCCCACAATTGCTTCTCTGGTTTCATTCCTGGAGAATTTGAGAAGATGCACCTGTTGAGTATTGATATATCCTACAATATGTTACAGGGTCCGATTCCCAACAACGCAGCCTTTCGAAATGCTACCATAGAAGAATTACAAGGGAACAAAGATTTGTGTGGTGATGTCAAAGGTCTGCGACCTCGCAGACCAGTAAAACATGGCCCGCACAAGGGTTGGAAAATCATTTTTGCAGTTATTTTCCCTCTTCTTGGAGCTCTTGTTCTTTCGATTGTGGTGATCTGTATACATATTAGATCCAGAAGAGTGAAGACAGGCCCTCACAATCAAGAAAGTGCCATGAAGAATGAAGAATTGCTTTCGATATCAACTTTTAAAGGAAGAAAGCTGTACGAAGAAATCATAGCAGCAACAAAGGATTTTGATGCAAGTCACTTCATTGGGAAAGGCGGTCATGGAAGTGTTTACAAAGCCGAGTTGTCACCAGGGAATACTGTAGCAGTTAAAAAAATCCACTCTATGTATACGGGTGATATAGCCCATCAAAAGGAGTTCCTAAGTGAAATAAGAGCATTAACAGAGATAAGGCATCGAAATATCGTGAAATTTTTTGGTTTTTGTGCACATTCTCGACACTCGTTCTTAGTCTACGAGTATCTCGAAAGGGGTAGCCTGGCAACAACTCTTAGCAATGAAGCAGAAGCAGTAGTGTTGGATTGGAGTAAGAGAGTGAATGTCATAAAAGGTGTTGCGCATGCTTTGTCTTACATGCACCATGATTGCTTCCCGCCAATTGTTCATCGTGACATATCAAGCAAGAACGTGTTGCTCGATTTGGAATATGAAGCTCATGTCTCAGATTTCGGAACTGCTAAGTTTCTCAAGCTGGATTCATCCAATTGGACTCAACTTGCAGGCACATATGGATACATTGCACCAGGTATAAAATTTTGACAGTCTCGTTTTAGAGTACCCTTATCAAATATACAATGATACTGAGATTAAATATTTCTTTCACTTCACAGAACTAGCTTACACAATGAAGGTGACTGAGAAATGTGATGTTTATAGCTTTGGAGTGTTGGCATTAGAAGTGATCCAAGGGAAGCATCCTGGAGATATTATCTCCCATTTTTCAGGTCCATCTGCCAACATGAACATTGAGCTTGATGATATGTTCGATCCAAGGCTTCCATTTCCCTCCCTGGAAGTGCAGAACAAACTGATTTCCATCATGGATGTGGCCTTTTTATGCTTGGATGTAAATCCACAGTCCAGACCAACCATGCAAACTGTGTCTCATCTTTTGTGTAAGTAAATCTTCTTATTCCTGAAGTTGTAGCACTAGATTAATAATTCAGCAAAACTGAGACTTGAGAATAATTTGTAAATCAAACTCATATTAGCCGTTGAAACAATGCAGTTGGGTAGCTTTTCATAATCTAAAAGTAGGTTCTCAAAGAGCCGAAAACTAATTAATTATTTAATCAAAAACATTTTTAAAGCGAATAAATAATTTACTATTATAAAAATACTGACTCACTTGCGTCTGATGCCAATTCTTACCAAGAATTTCACTCTCAGAGAATACGTGTCTGTAAGTTCGGGGTTCAATTTGAACGTATTCAAATTTATTTTTAAATTCAATTCAAATAAATTTAGAATAAACTATTTAATTCTAAACATAAATATTATATGAACTATAGTTTTAAAAATTTATGAATATAAGCTCGAATATAAACTATACGAACTAAATACAAATACGAATCAAACTTAAATTAAAAATTTTAATTATATTTTATTTGTTATAATTTTTTATAAATATAAATACAAACCGTATGAATCGAACATGAATATGAACGCCAATATGAACTGAATACGAACTCAACTCTCAAACGCAAACTCAAATCTGAAATTCACTATATAAAAATTTAACGAATACGAATATAAATATGAACCAAACTCATAATAAACAAATTGAATATAAACATATTTATGTTTGTATTTGATACGATTCAAATCTAACCCTATAAAGAAGGTTCATCCTAAAGTATATCAATCAAGGTGGTCCTACCGATTTACGATAATCAAAATACTTTGAACATTTTGGGAAAGTGAAAAGGCCCCACTTTGAGTACTGAGAGGTACTGCGAAGACATTTCAAAGTCTTGATGGCTGAAATTGAAGTAACTTTGCTTTGTGTAGAAATTGAATAATGAATGGCTTCTACCTGGTAGAGAGCAATCTTAGTTGTTTGTATGATATTGCTTTTTGTTTTTGAATCTACCAAGAAGCACAAGCTCTTCGCAAATGGAATAAACCAACCTCTTGTTGGTGTTTACGGTGATAAAATGTTAGAAAAATTAAATAGGCTAACATTAGTTAGGTTTTGTTTTTAATAAAACAGGTAAATTTAAATGGTCTAGTAAATTAAATTATTTGGACTAAAAAGTGATCAATATAAGTGGTCTAATAAACTTTGTGGGTTTTATTAATTTAGATAGATAACATGAATATGAGTCTTAAGGTTTATTGGATCCTTGATAGGATATCTATTGACCTACTATATATATTAGTTAGATCCTCACCCTAAATTCTAATTCAATATAACTTAACCTATTAAGAGTTGTTATATAGGAAAGTTTCTAAGGTGGAAGACCAACCACTTTGTTATAGATATTTCAGTATCATTACAATTTTAGCTTGTGTTAAATTTTAGGTATTCCTATAAACCCTAAAATAATGCTTTTATTCATTATTCTATAGTCTATGCATAGGTTCTGTGGATTAAGATTGATGATTATTTATCCAGCCCATGTAAATTAAATTCTTACATATGGTATCAAAACGGGACGTGATAGGTTATAAAATTTGAAAATTTGAAACTAAAATAAGGGTATATTAATTATAAATTAGAAACAAAATATGAAATTAGGGTTTGTTAATTATGAATCAAGAATTGAAAATTCAAAATTAGGGTATATGGTTAAATCCAATTTGAATTTCGAACTAGGATATTACACTTTGAAATAAAAATTTATACATCCATAATCTTGTATCTTCAATGTCAATCACTTTGGTGAATTCAATTTTATGATTCATCATCAATTTTACCTAAAATTAGACATGAAAATTGCAAGGAAAAGCAAAAAGAAAACCATCAAAATTAGAGCAAAATGAGCCACTTCTAGTGGAAGCCATGTGTTCAAGCCCATTCTTGGGTGATCAAAGAACTATTCAAACATGAGTAAGCTATAAAAAACTAGTGGTAGCGGTTTGAATGATCTGGATTGTGACAACCTTTTTCATGAATTTTTGGCTCAAATATAGTGAGAAACCACTAACAAAGTTATCAAAATCAGTCAATTGTTGGTTCCCCTCTCAAAACATACCCTTGGATGATAATATTCTATAGTTTATGCATAGGTTATGTGGATTAAGATTGATGATTATTTATCCAGCCCATGTAAATTAAATTCTTACATATGGTATCAAAACGGGACGTGATAGGTTATAGAATTTGAAAATTTGAAACTAAAATAAGGGTATATTAATTATAAATTAGAAACAAAATATGAAATTAGGGTTTGTTAATTATGAATCAAGAATTGAAAATTCAAAATTAGGGTATATAGTTAAATCCAATTTGAATTTCGAACTAGGATATTAAACTTTGAAATAAAAATTTATACATCCATAATCTTGTATCTTCAATGTCAATCACTTTGGTGAATTCAATTTTATGATTCATCATCAATTTTACCTAAAATTAGACATGAAAATTGCAAGGAAAAGCAAAAAGAAAACCATCAAAATTAGAGAAAAATGAGCCACTTCTAGTGGAAGCCATGTGTTCAAGCCCATTCTTGGGTGATCAAAGAACTATTCAAACATGAGTAAGCTATAAAAAACTAGCGTTAGCGGTTTGAATGATCTGGATTGTGACAACCTTTTTCATGAATTTTTGGCTCAAATATAGTGAGAAACCACTAACAAAGTTATCAAAATCAGTCAATTGTTGGTTCCCCTCTCAAAACATACCCTTGGATGATAAGAGACATTAATTGAGTAGTCATCAACATCACAAATTGTAATTAGGGTTTTCTGATTTTGCAAGTCAAAATTAGGTTGGGAAAACACAAAAGTCTAACCCATCAAGTTAAATGGATATAGTTGACCTAGTCAAAGTTAAATCAAGTTAGAAAACCAAGTTTTATGTCTAGGTCAAATTGATCAGATTAGAAGGACCTAATTCCTATTGTGTGAAACCATGTATGCAGGCAAAGGGATGCTTGACACATGTGGGCACATGTAGAGACCTTAAAATGGCAGGTAAAGGCGTGTGAAAATTTGTTTTAGTACATGCAAGGCACTTAGAGAAGCATTACAATGTGTAATGACCATCCTAGGCATGTGTTGTCATATGAATGGGATCCAAAGATGTGTGAAAGTGTGTGAAGGCTTATAAAAGCACGTGTTAGAGTATGGATATGCTATTGTAGCACATGTGAGCATATATAATGGTCATGTAAGGTGTCATAGGTTGTGTGAGTGTGTAAGATTGATATGGTGCCATGTATTTGCTTTAGATGGTGCATAAAGTGGTCTTGGATATGCATGAGAACCCATAATGACAAATTTTGGTGCATATCAACATTAAAGGTATGTGGCAAATGCGTAAGCAAATGAATGTGTTTTCAATAATGTTATTAGATGCATGGTTTTATATAAGATAGATTTTAAACATATGAAAATTCTAAAGTGATATATGAATCACAATAAGGAAATGTGATCTCATGTGAGAATACATTAAAAGGTTAAGAAAGTACATTATAGAGTGCAAAAGGCAAGCAACAATCATGAAGCGCATGAAAGACTTACAGCTCCATATAAGTACATGTGAAGGGCTTATGGTGGTGCTTAGAGGCGTATGTCATGGTTATAAAACTCCATGTAGAGAAAATTTTAATTTTAAATAAATATTATAGCATAAAGTACTATATTGATAAATTTTAGTTATCAATTTTGTTGTATGTGGTTAATTACCATATTAAGTTAAGATTATTATTGTTCACTGGATTAGATGCAACAATTTAAGGATTTTTCGAGATAATAAAGGTTTCATATCTCATGAAGTCCAAACTAAGGCAATTTTCCTTTTCTTGTATCATGATTAAAAAAATGTGAATTGTTAGAATGATAATCATCAAAGTGATATATCCATTGAAACTCGTGAAATCTTTCATTCAGTAATAATACATTAGTTAGTCATAGTACGTGTAATTTCCTACCTAAAGGGGATTATTATATGAGTTAAGATTGACAGTTGCATAAGGTTGCTCATGGGGAACACACTGGTTGTAAATGAGTTCAATTCACCCAAATGTAGTTGATGTTGTTCAATTATAATATGCTATCTCGGGAATGCACTAATTGCAAATGAATTTCAATTCACCTAAATATGGTTGTTTTCATTCAATTAACATGTGTTTTTCTATTAAATAGAGGATTAATAGTGGTCTAGAAAAGTTATTCATCCAAAGGGGATATTTTTTTCGAAAATCATATATTCTCAAGGCTTTCATTATGACTTTTATAACCTTGTGTTTAGGACCCTAATAGCATGTCACTTTCTCTACCCAAAGGCGAGTTAATGGTGATACACCAAGAATTCCTATAAGGTGTAGCTTATAGGAATTCTAAGTTATAATTATTATTGTCTAATATATACATTTCTTGCAATATTTACATGTTACGATTGTTAAAGGTAATTTTGAAATGTATCTCATTAAATATTAATATTGGAAATATTATTTAGTCTCAATAGAAAATGATATAAGTTGATTACCAATTCATTGTCCACAATCATGAAAGAACATTTACAGCCCCCAATTATTGCTTGAATATAGAACAGCCTTTGTGGGATTTTTTCCTTTGGTTGACAATTCCTTATTGAAAAAACTAATAACATCCTTCTTCTTAAAAGTTACTATTTCTATTAGCTTTTTTGATGTCAAAGTAGTAGATATTGTCATAGCTTTTAAAGTTGCCTTCATGACTAATTGATGCTTCTTATAGCACATTAACATTTCCTAGATAGTGACCCTTGTTTGGGTCTTCTAAAGCTACTCTGTAAGTCTATCCTCTTCAGGTTCAACTATCACCATTCCCTTTCTCTCTTGTTCTCTCTCTAGCTCTCTCTTCTTTTTTTTTTCTCTTGCTCATTTATCTTTTTTGTAAGTCATACTGCTCTTCGTCACATGAGAGACTTTCTTCTCATTCTCTTCTTCCTCATCCTCTTTATTCCATATGTTACTTGGGCCCTTATTGTCTAAACTGACCCATGTGTCAGTCATTTTCATCTTCACATATATCCCTCAACCTAATCATATCCAACCTAGGTAGAGGTGAAATCTTGTGTTTAGGTAAGAGATTATTTCTCATATTAGAGTGCTTATTAGGATCACTAAATTTTCTATTATGAATAAGGTCCTGGACCTCCTACTTTAATCTTTTACATTTATCAGTGTTGTGCCCCTGACTTTGATGAAACTAATAATAAAATGTTGTATTATAAACAGTTGGTAAAGGATTAGGCAGTGCCCTTGGTGCTAGCAGTCGCATAATCCCCTTTTGGACTAACCTTTCAAATACCCTTGGTGCTGGTAAAGAATTGTAATGTCCAAATTTTCAAAAATGGTAAATTAGGTGAGTTTTAAGGGTATTTTAAGTATTTTGGTAAGGTTAAGTGAGTTTTATGGTTTTTTAAGGTTATTTTGGTATTTTAGCTTATTTTGGCTCATACATGTGTCAACTTAGGGAGTTGCCATGTGTACAATATAAAAAGGTGGGAGAATTTTAAATTTTCATAATGCATGATCGTACACTTCAGTGTGCATGACTGTGTATGATTGCATTTTGACACTACTATATAAAGTAGGTTTTTAATTCAAATTTCATTATGTTCTCAATTTTTCAAAACTTATATTCTAGGGTTGAGAGATCAAGGAGTAGAAAGAGAGCTTGAGCCGAGTTGGTGATTAAAGAATGATTTAGAAAGAGAAAATGTGTTCATCAATATTAACGTAAGTGTATTCTTAATTTGAATACTATGTTTGATATTGTTATATGTGCTATTCATGTTTGATCTTTACTATATTGATGATAAAGCATGACTAAGATGTTAATAAAGCTTGATTGATGTTAATTAACAAGAAATTTAAACCAAACTAATTGTTTATGTATGAAATATCTAGACCTAGGTTAATCAAATATGAAATGAATATGTTATGTATAAATCTTGTTGGAAGCTACTCTCAAGTAAGTATCTTTCTTAGATTTGTGAATATTGATGATATTTATTTGAATTAAATACAAAGAATTAAAGTAGAATCATAATTAGGAAGTTTTGAATCTTGAATGAAGATACAAAGATATGTATGATGACATAATGATGAATTTGTGATCGATTGTTACATTTTGATACTATAATTCATCTTTAATTTGTGTACATGCTTTAAAATGTTGTATGTTGAGATTTAGTTATAGAATAATGAGGATCAATGCCTGTTTGGCTAAGATCATAGAGGTGCAAAGCACAATACACTACTATGAATGTAATAACATACAATCGTGTAATCGTATCTGCAATGTCAAGGTTGTGCATATGAAGCATGCACAACCGTATAGTGTGGTGGGAGTCCCATTAGTGGCACAATCATGAGATGTTGAGTTATGTTCATATACACATGTCAATTTCATGTATAATATGTGTAGACACTCCATTTTAGACCCAACAGGGTCACCTCCGATGATGAAAAATCTGGATGTTGACTTAGAATAACCGAGGATGGATGAGCATAAAAAAAAAGTGTTTATTTTATTTTACAAAAAAAAAGGGCCAAAGGACATTTTCCCACCCATAGTTTGAGGCGGGGACAAAGTCCCACCCGCCTAAGTTTAAAAGCCGCTTTTCCCACCCGTGGCCTATTTTTTTATTCTTTTTTATTAAAATTACTAAATTACCCTTTTAAAAATTAAAAATTTATAATAAAAATATAAAATAATTTTTAAATATAAAAAATATTAAAAAAATGAAAAAAATTTTAAAAATTTTTGAATTTAAAAAAATCACAGCAGCCACTGTCGCCGGCATCGGCAGCGGTGGCCGCTCATAATAGGACCAGGTGGCCATTTCCGGCCAC